>CM049799.1:2833942-2896346 GCA_027422405.1 Ptychobarbus kaznakovi
AAACAACTAAAATAACCCCTAAAAGTTGCAATACAAATTTGTAAATTTGTCTTAATCTCTTCCCTTCTTTTCCCGTTTCAAACTCTCAAGCTATCATTATTCAAGCTTTTATTGTGGCATAATATTGTTGAAATGCTGTAAACATATGTCCACAAAAATATTTCTCTAAAAACCCTGTCTTATAAACTGCATGTGTGTAAATGAACACGGTGCCACTGTTCGCTCTGAAACTTACAGTGCAAATAGACTATACACTTCAAGTCGATTGTAGCCTTTGAATTGACCTTGTCTTAAGACTAAAGCACATGCATAAAAAAGCTTCTATCAGACTTGTGATTTTGTATTACAATGGGTTGTACCAACTAGTTGACTATTTCTACAACTAGTCAGTGCTGGGCCTGTGTCCATTTAGACTATTTTCAAATCTCAGCTGCAGACACACACACTGCAGCTGCATGGCAGCACATTTACATAAGGTAAACACTGGCTCGCTGACTAGTCCACTACTTTTCTGGATGACTAGAGAAAACGAGTAGCCGTGCAAGCCCTAGATCAACAACACGAACACAAAACACAAATGCCTCACCGGTCACACTCTGTGATGACTGGATGTAATTACACTACAATGGAAAAGGTGAGACTGAATGGCCACTAGCTGTATGACACGCTCACACATATACACAATGAATGCCTGTGAGGAAACCCTTTGTTGAAGAGAAAATAGAGGAGCGTGTATATGAGTATGTGATAGGTTAATATATATAAATGATGCTGATGTCTAAAGAGTTGATTATTTAAAGACTCCATATATCACAGTATTGTAAAGCTGAAAATTTAGTATCACATGAATAAATTACATATTAAATTAGATAAAAATAGAAAACGGTTCATTTTAAATTGTGATAATATTTCACAATATTACAGTTTTTACTGTATTTTGTCTAAATAAATGCAGCCTGGTGAGCAGAAGAGACGTAAACAGACCTTAAACATTTTTACAGTAATGTATAAAAACTGACACTTTGACTGCTGCATGAAATTCCAAGTTCAGAAATCGTTTCCATTTCATTTCTGACAGTGAACTCTCTCTCTGTCGGTATTCGTCTCATCTGTCAGCCGCTTTCTCTCATTAAGAGCTGTCCAGCATTAGTTCTGTCAGTTCAGGACAGGTGCAGTGGTAATGAGAGGGTAACACTGCATGCACTGAGGGCTTTCCCATTATAGTAAGCTTAATCCAGGAGGAGGGAATGTGAATGTGTGTGTGTGTGTGTGTGTGTGTGTGTGTGTGTGTGTGTGTGTGTGTGTGTGTGTGTGTGTGTGTGTGTGTGTGTGTGTGTGTGTGCGCATACTGCAGCTGGGGTAAGAATGCATGTGTTTATAAGTGAGAAGGTGTTGTTTGTGTGTTTACTGGCATTTTGCAAGTGCATTAGCATTTTGCCCAAACGTTAAAGACACTTCTTTGCTTCTGCATTACATACACTGCCTGCCTGCTTGTGTGTATGTATATTTTTAATTTTTTACATTTGTGCATTTAGCAGACGCTTTTATCCAAAGCGACTTACAGTGGATTCAGGTTATACATTTTTTATGATTATAAGCATGTGTGTTCCCTGGAAATTGAACCCACAACCTTTTGCGCTGCTAAAGCAATGCTCTACCACTGAGCCACAGGAACACACTGTATGTATATACATTAATGGCTGTGTGTTGAGTTATTTTGAGGGGACAACCAATTTACACTGTTATACAAGCTGTACACTCACTACTTTACATTGTAGCAAAGTGTCGTTTCTTCTCGTTCAATGTTCTTCAAAGATATAATAAAATATGTACAAATATATGAGGGGTGTACTTACTTCTGTGAGATACTGTACGTGTATATGCAGACCAACACACAAGCAATATATATATATATATATATGTGTGCTGTCAAACGATTAATCGCAATTAATCGCTTCCAAAATAAAAAAAATGTTTACAGAATATATGCATGTGTACTGTGGATATTCATTATGTATATATACACATCCACTCACATACAGCATATATTTTGGAAATATTTACATGCATATATATTTATATTCTTATATTTTATATTATATAAAAATATATTTAATATATAAACATAAAATTTTTCTTAAATATATACATGCATGGGTTTGTGTTTGTAATTTATATATACATAATAAATATACACATCACACTCACATTATGTAAACAAAAACTTGTTTTGGATGCGTAATAATCATTTGACAGCACTAATATATACATACATACACACACACACACACACGCACGCACACGCACACACACACACAGCAGTTGTTCTTCTCATGACAAACACAACCATCGTGGTCATCATCATCCACTCACAAAAAGCTTTCTAGAGCTTGGAAACAAAATCTGAAACAGCTGGAGCTTTTTAGAGAGCCCTGAAGACACAACCAGAGCCAGAAAGAGTTTCTACATACACTGCAAGATATTACCACCTCATCTGTGGTCTCTCAAAACGAAACCTAGAGGCAATTGGATGGACAGAAGCACAGAAGAGAGACAAAGACTAAATGCTGTCCAAATAAAAATCATAAGCTTAAAAGGCAAAGTAAATAAATACATTCGTTTTTTAAGAAAATGTTAGTGGTGCGAACCCATGCAAAACTTATCAATGTCTGTACCATGGCATTGTGGGTGGTTGCAAGAGGCCGTCTTGTGTGCGTTTCCCGAAAAGCAACTATGGTCTCAAGTTCAGTCGTTGCCAATAGTAATCAATGGAACTAAGAACCATACATTAACTTATGATGGTTTGGGAAACACACACCTGGTTGATTTCTAGGTGTTTTTGTAATTGTGTAATCCACTGATACGGTGCGGTTTAATCCATTTAATTTTAACTAAGTGTTATCCATATATCATTCACTGGCTAAAAATCGAATCACTAGTACAAAAGTCTATGTCCGTATGACAAACTTAATTTTATTTAAAATGAGGAATGTATAAGTGACGAATGAATTGTCCGTGTGACGTCACGATAGTTGATTGACGTAGCGTTCCAGCACAGACTGGACTGGTGTCTTACCTTAGACCCGCCCTGAGTGAGCTGTCATCAGTCCGCCATTGTTTCGACGCCGGAGCAGATGTAGACAAGAATGTCTCGCAAGTGATTGAGGTGTTTTGTTGCTGGATGTAATAATGAACATAGCAGTCGTCATTTACTCCCGACATCTGAGCCGCTGAAGATGCAGTGGATTACGTTTGTTTGTGAAAGGAATGTGTCCCCAATCTACCTAAATGTGTTTATGTTTGCGCAAATAATTTGTGATACAGCTTCACCTACAGAAGAAGTGAGTATACCTTTTTTGTATGAATCTTTGCAAATCACCTTTCCTAATAACGTGCTAGTTAGCAAGTTTCACGATGAA
This sequence comes from Ptychobarbus kaznakovi, assembly GCA_027422405.1. Taxonomy (NCBI): domain Eukaryota; kingdom Metazoa; phylum Chordata; class Actinopteri; order Cypriniformes; family Cyprinidae; genus Ptychobarbus; species Ptychobarbus kaznakovi. Next base: position 2,837,362 of record CM049799.1, read on the forward strand.
TAGAGAGAGAGAGCGGCTCAGAAGAGAGGGGCGGGGTCAGTGGAGCTCATCTGCCTTTAAAGCGGCATCTAAGAAAACAGCTTGCTCTGAAAAGTTGTTTTATACTACCATTGAGAAATTTTAACCAAAGTATGATATAGACTTTTCATTAAGACCCTAAAGAATCATATCAACTTGTGGAAAATGGGCATCCGATGACCCCTTTAAGCATGTTAAAAGGTGTTTAGAGTTATTCTACAGCATGGCCTCTTGCTCCATCTTGTCTTTGGAACCAGAGTTTCTCTCCAGAGCGCAGAGATATAAATCAAAGCACACGCTAGAACCTGACTTTCATTTGGCTGCACTGGCCTGCGTTTGCGCTCAGGTCTTATGGTCCTGACACCTGTGGGAAGGTACACTCACAAAAACATAAATAAAAAAGTTGGCCCGCTTGCTCTTCTACAAACACATTCAGGACTAATTATGCTGCTTCTTGATAGTTCATACTGCCAGGAGGTTTATCGTTGATACTGCAAACACGAATATAGCGGTATTAAAGCTGGTCCGAACTGCACTGAAAGAAAATTTGGTTAGGAAATATTTATTTAGAAATTGTTAGTTTATTTTATACTTAATTATTTACATAATTACATTATGTAATTACTTAATGACATACGAAATGGTAAATAACACACCAAATTAAGCATGACAATTTGAAGTATAAAAAATTAAACAGTATTTTCTTGTAAAACTTACTCCAGTAATCTTTGTTTTCTTTACAACTTCAAAAAAAACTATTTTTGAAATGTGTGCATGAGAGCAAGACTTAAAATTAATCATACCAAAGGGAGAAAAGATGAGAGAAAATGTGAAATTGAGAAAGGGAGAAATCTTAATCTCTCTGGACATAAGAAAAACGCTAGCTTGGTGAGACGGACTCGACATTGGTTAACCAAAACACAACCCTTCTATAATAAACTTAAAGGAATAGTTCACCAGAAAAAGGAATTGTCATAACTCATAACAATTCTAAGTCATTCCAAACCACATCTTTAGTGGAAGGCATTGTATGCTTAAGTGAATTTTCAGTATGTCTTTTTGATTTTTTTGAAAGAAACAATATAATATTTTTGTTAATTACTCAGATGAGTAAATAAATGATGAAAGAATGTCCATTTTAGGTTAACTTTTCCATGAAACGTCTGCTCTAGAAGCTCAATGCACAATTTGTCCAGTCGAAGAACAGAGAAGTTCTTCGCCACAGTACCCAAGGGCCTGATCCGGTTTCTTCCGTTGAGCCCTTTGTGGGATTTTACCCAGCACATTCACAGCACTTCGAGTTCCAGCGCTGAAAATCAACAACTGTACAACGACTTCTTTAAATGCTGATGGGGTGTGGCAATGGACGTATGCCAGAGAACAGAATTTGGGAGTAAAAATTACACGACGCCCTGTCTCGGCCCCTTAACTGACTGTATGAAACGCACAGTGTTGTATTTCTGAGTTCCTGACTCGCTAAGATAAGATGAACAAAATACCTAAACCCTGCAAGGTGCATTTTAGCAGCATGAGACATTGATCAAACCGATAATATCTGGCAACCGTACAATTCAGATGCATTCCATAGGACTGCGACCACAGAGAAGAATAGTGAGGGACGGCAAGCACAATGCACAAAGTTCCTGAGATCCCAAGAAAGAACTTGGCAACCTGAAGAGCCTCTAAGTGGGATAATATGGTTAACATTCCTTTGCATCCCCTTAAGAAATCCAATATGTGCATATCAATGCTTCTACCCGAGGCCTTACCTCTCAGATACACTCACACAAGCCAGCTAATGTAATTAGGGCTGGAAATCAAGATTTAAAAAAAAAATACTGAAACAATGATTTATGTCTGCCGATGTGCACTCTACACTGTACTGAAATACTGCTACTGAATCTACAGCACAACTGTAAAAACAAATTGTTTTGTTCATGTTGTTTTGTATCATGCAAAACAATACAAAACACAAATAGACAAGGATTTTATTGCAACGTGCTTTCTGATTGCATGCTATGCATGCCATTTGTTTGCAATGCAGACGGGGTATAGGTTTTGCAATGTACACATCAATTATAGTCAATTTGCTTGTCTAAATATTAAGTATTCAAAATATTTACATATGATTTAGATGGTAAAATCACTTCAATGACACTGTTCTGAAAAAAATGAAAAGCGTCTTTCAAAAATGGACCTACACTCTTAAAAAGAAAGGTTTCACAGAGATGCCACAGATTAACTAGCCTATTTTGGTTTTCCAAAGAACCTATCAATTAACAATTATCCCCCCCAAAACAAAAAAAATTCAAGAGTGCACAAGAAACAATAATTTGTTTTAAAAACTAGCTATAACAGAGCACAAAGAAAGTTCCACAAGTACAAATCTCATCCATTTTCATTGATTTTTAGGAACAACATATAAAATAACCAATTCAGATGATGAATTTTTTATAAATTACTAATTCACACTTACTTGTGGCTTATACATATTTTATAGCCAAATTCCCCATGAAAAACAACAATACTAATTGCCCACCAAGAAACGAATGCAAAAAAAGGAGACGTGACCACCCACTCCATTCACCATCAAACAGCTCATGTGTATATTTCTTAATATTTTGCAATACATTTTATAAAATAAGCAAATTGTATACACACAATTAAAGACTACAAGTCAACAAATGCATCAGTACATTTCTAATTCACTCAGTCTTGGTCATCTTTCTGCATTTCAATACTTTGTTTTAATTAAAATCATCACGATTCGTCTCAGAGCTTGTTGGTTTGGTTCATGGCTAAAGGACATTGATCCCCATGCAGACAAATACTTCAGAAAACAAGGCATCCATCAACGTCTCAGTTGTTGGTTACTGCATATTTTAAAGCCAAATTAATTATCAGGTCATTTTATTCGCTGTCCATTTTCTAAAAGTGGCCCCCGAGCTGTGTAACCTGAGCATGGCGTCTGTACACAGAGAATAACGAGTGCTTCCAATGGAGGAGATAAGGACAACATGTTAACATAATAAAAGAAAAAAAGCTGGCTTCCAAAAGTTCCTTATCGTACAGGTAAACTAGCACCGTGCTCATGCTAATGCTTAGGATCAGTATCTGATCTCGGTTGTAGAATTAGTCTAACATCTTTTACTGATCCCAGAACATCTCTCCACCAATATCCTGTGATCTCTTTCTATTACGAAACGCTCATGAATCAACTGATCCGACGCCAGCTGTAATGAGCTGATGACTTCATCATAAACTCCTCTGCGAGTTATAAAACGCACATAAAACTCTGCACCTTGAAGGCTGACTCAAGAGTAAAGATAAGCTTTGTCGGGCGCTGCCAGATATTGAGCTCATTTAGTAATTCTCTGAGAGTATGCGAGCAGACGCTGCTAAAAGTGCTAACCCGAACATGACCCAGTTCCTTAGACTGAGCCTGCATTCAATGCCAAGATCACGATTACATTCCTGCCAAAACATTTCGAGCGAGCCTTTAAATACTGCCCCTCTCTCTTTCCTGTGGTGGGCGGCATTGGTGAAAGGCTGGCATAACTCAGAGGACTGATTGTGCTATGCCTTTAGGTTAAGGTCTGGATTTTACCACCTCGGTGAAAGCCAGTCTAAACACACATATCACGGGAGTGAGGCTGGAAGCTGGCAGCGCGCCACGCGGCCCGAGTCAAACCGCCGCTACGGACCTGATTCACGGAGGCTAGTTTTCTGAATAAAAAACAGTGGGAAGCCCAAGGCATTTAGTGGCTGCAGTGACTGATATTTCAATAACATTTCTCGGAAGTGCACCAAACAGAATGGCAACAATAATGGCTGTTTTCAAACAGGTTTCCCAAATACTCCCGCTTTGTAGCATTGGTCAGACAAACAGATAGTTTCACCCACAACTGGACCTGGAAGCATTTTCCCCATTCATTTATCCCATAGGAATTTTAAAGCATCTTTGTTAAATAGATGGGGGGGGGGGGTAATGCGATTTCATGCATGTTGAGTTATTTACACTGTTAAAGAGTTGGACTCGCATGCTAAACATGGCCAAAGTTTCAAAAAATGATTTGGAAGCATAACAGAGTATTTCTGTACCAAATACACACTTTCGGGATTCTTACAAGTTTTGGAAAGTTTTTTTTCGATCGTGGCTCTTCATGACATAATGAAGGAGGGAACTCCTTATATGCACATTTCTCCTGGAAAAACGCGCCCGTGCACACATCGACCGGAGCGGGAGCGCGAGCAAGAGAGCGCCTATCAATGCTATATCCGGCATCACTGCACGGGACTCGCTCGGGAAGAATATCTCCAAAGAAGTGTGTTTTTGTTTTCTCAGTATGTCTGAGAACTTCACAGCGAATGAGATTTACGAATATGCACAAAGTGAGAGAAAAATTGTTCCAAAATGTAGTAATCTGCCTTGCTTTCTGCATAGGGAACTCCCTTTTAAGGCACCATCCTGAAGCTCATCATTCACTGATTTAGAATGCTCTGCATATGCAGAATCTTACTTTTATAATCCCTTAAAATACTGGCTACATAGGCAGCTCATTAGGTTTTGGAACAGAGCAAGCGTGTGAGAGAGTGAACCAGTTAAACCATGTAAATGCTCCCAATAAAGGAAACAGGCACCACTTCTCCTGCACCCATTTATAACACCCTACAACAAAATAAACATCTGTTTAACACAGGGGGATTACAGGAGACTGTTTTTCCCCCTACCTTGCTCTTTTTTTAACACTCAACCTGGTCTCATTCCCATTTAAGTTACAAAGCTTGATCAGTTTTACGTGTTAAACACACACACATGTGCACATACTGTACGAATGTGCCGCGTCTCTCTCCATCCCTGGACCGCTGCCATTCATTCTTCTAAGTAACGCTCTATGGCTGCAGTGGTCCGCAAGTCAATAAACATCACCTCCTCCACGCCTTTAAAAACCACCATCCCTCCCTGTACTCATTTAAAAACCGCCATTGCTCACTCCAATCGTTTAAAAACCACCATCCCTCCCTTTTCACCACATTCCTCCCTAAATCCACAGAGTGACGGTGACGCTGATGGCATCATCCAGCATCATAACCTAAATCATGACCTTACTCGTGATCAAATATCACCTACACTGTAAAAAAATGATTTTAGAGGTTGTAAATAAAGATTATTGGAATAAATTCAATCATTCTACTTCAAAATTCCGAGACGCTGTTTTGTTGTGTAAGCGAAACTACTTTGTTTGGGCTTCCAAAAGAGGACACAACTAGAAATCAGTGGTTAATTTTATTTACAACACTGTTCCAGAGCAGTTCAACCCAAATATTAGACTGTGTGCAGTGCATTTTACGGAGGACTGTTTCCTGAACCTGGGAGAGTAGCCAACAATGCTGGCCTGCACAAAGACTGTTTCTATAAAGTGGGGCAATTTAACCGTCGCAAGGACAGTCTGGCGCTTCTGACTCACAGCCTGTAAGTATGTTTTCTTATTTAACGAATTTTCCACTGATGATTCAAACATGAGTTTTGAGCATTGTAGAGTAGTGCTTGTTTGTTTCTGGCTTGTTTCTCCGATCACAAATGCAGACATGGTAATGTTTGCACGATGCAGACAGTATAAGTCATTATAACCAGTATTATGTCCCCACTGGATGCAACAAATGCCTCGTTTGTAATGGGTTTTATTGTTTTTGGCTCGTCGCGCCGGGACACGGCATCTCAATACGGTAAGGGGCGTAACATTTCCGTCACATGCTTGAGGTATTCAGCCAATCACAACGCACTGGATAGCTGGCCAATCAGAGCACGCCTCGCTTCTCAGAATGATGAGCTTTGTAAAAATCGAGCCATTTCATAAAGGCGGGGAATAGAGGAGCAACAATAATGTACAATGGAAAATAATGTTGTTGTTTTTTACTTTAAACCACATAACCTTAACTTTTAACCTTAAACCACATAAACACATTACATTAGACCAAATACACCAAATAATGTTCTATTTAGCAACATCATCTGACCCCTTTAAAAAACAAATAAGCAAGTCCAGCCCAGAAGACAAAAAGTAACACAAAAGTAACAATGCATTACTTTCATAAAGAGTACCAAAGTAACGCAATTAGTTACTTTTGCATGGAGTAACAGAGTATTGTAATGCATTACCCAACACTGTGTGTAACTGATCCAAGACCATCCAAGGCATTCAATGTAGTGCACTTTACTGCCATGACAGAATCTGAAAAAGTTTGTCCATGCCAAATTTGCCAACATAATGCTAAGGTGTTCTGGATGGATGCTAGGTGGCTACTTGGTTCGCCTACAAATCACTATGATATTCTGGCACCTCTATCATTGCAAGTCCAGATTTTCACCCCTATTATCATGAAAGGATTTTTAAGTTTTTTTTTTTTAATTTAAACTCTTTTAAAAGTAATGGTTCTTTACTGGCATCTAAGGTTCCATAAAGAACCATTAACATCCATGGAACCTTTCCACTGCACATCAGCATCATCTGCCATCAAAAAATATAATAGTTCAGAAGAAATAAAGCAATATAAGCAAAAGTAAAAATTATGCTAGCATTGGCAAGCACAGCAATAATGCAGCAATAAGTGTAAAATAAGAGATAGAACTAAGAAAGTAGTAAATATAATATACAGGAAATATTAACAAGTACTGTATAGAATTCTGATAAGGAGCATTATTGTAGTGTGGAGAGAACAGTGTGTGTGTGTGTGTGTGTGTGTGTGTGTGTGTGTGTGTGTGTGTGTGTGTGTGTGTGTGTGTGTGTGTGTGTGTGTGTGTGTGTGTGTGTGTGTGTGTGTGTGTGTGTGTGTGTGTGTGTGTGTGTGTGTCTTCAGAAGGGGTAATGTCTTTCATTTGAGGTTAGGAGAAAGTGGAGTTGCGCATGTTCTTGCATTCCACAAACATGATGCTTAGATTAAGGGGGAGGGTGTGTGTGCATATTACACATCTGCGATGGTTTACTGTAATGTGTGTTGACTTTAAAAGCTAATCTCAGATTGACCACATCTGGCCATATTTATCTGCCATTACGGGCAATTTCGATGATAAGCATCATAAATAATAGTCCGTTCAGATTAGATATCGCAATCAATTAATCGCTAATAGGCCAGAGCCAGATTACACAGGATTACAGGACGCACCTTGGTCAGACAACACATGCTCGCAGCGGCACATTTCTCACACGCTGACCGCTCTAAAATCGTGTTGACAAGATGACAATGAAATATTCGCTATTAACGCAGTTGTTAATGTTAACTGAGTTCATGCATGAAAGCTTGAGGTGATCGAGGCTCTGTTACAAAACCTAGTGAGAAATCAATACTTTTACACAGCAAGGATGAATTAAACTGACCAAGAGGGACAGTAAAGACATTTATAATGTAACAAAATATTTATATTTGAAGTTTTTTATTTTTGAGGATTTGAATACTGATGATATTTCTTGAGCAGCAAATCAGCATATTAGAATAATTTCTGAAGGATCATGTGACACTGAAGACTGGAGTAATGATGCTGAAAATTCAGCTTTGCATCACAGAAATAAATTACATTTTAACATATATTCACATAGAAAACAGGTATTTAAAATTGTAATACTATTTCACAATATTACTGTTTTTACTGTATTTTTATCAAATAAATGCAGCTTTGGTAAACAGAAGAAAAACATAAAAAAGTTTAATTAAATAAAAACTGTTTCTAAATGGCATCCAAGCAACAGAAACCTGGATTATATATATGTTATACTAATAAAAAAAAGAGTTAATATATTTAAATATGCTTTACCCATTAATTTTTTTAATAAAAAAAAAACACTCATGCTAAATTCTACTGGAAACAAAGCTTGTATGAAGCATGTCGCTGCCTATTGATTGAATCTCAAATCACTCCCTCATGAGGATCTAATTTCAGTTAGCATGCTGTCTTCGAACATTTCAAATGGCCAGATGTGAATAAAGCAAATATCTGTGTGAAAATAAATCAACAACGTTGTAAGATAATATTTTTTGTTTGTCAATGGATTGACAGACTTTAATCAATTCATAAACCTTGTGATACCACATATACGTGTCTACTGTACCTTCACAAATGGCAAGAGCCCCCAGCATACGTGTACGTTCAGCAGTCGCTCCAGTGGAATGTTTGCATAAACGACAGAAAAGACTAATTGCTCTATTTTTCCCAAGATCACAGCACTCATGGGTATCGCAGCTCAGCGTTCATAGCAAAGTACTGCAAAATTCTGCACGGCTTTGGGAAGACCTGTGCATTGAGTGTTATGCTGCATAGTTTCTAAAAAAACATCTGCTGTCAAGCAAACATATTCATTTTTCTTACTCTTCTCCTCGGTATATCTTCCTCGGCAGGTTAAAGTATTGTAATGTTAAGGTTTGTTGTCAGGTTTTTCCTGCCTGTGGTGCAGCACCAGTGCACAGCTCCACATGATCCGTTCCAAAGGCCAAACAACAATACGGGGAGCAACCGAAAGCCACGGCAACGGTGCAAGGAATTTGCGTCAATGCTAGTTTTGTAGAAGCACACAATGTTAAAAACAAAAAGCTACTTTATTAGCATACTCAATACAGTTTACAGCATAGACCGCTACTCAAAATATAACAAGATTGGTAGAGCTGCGGTTATAGATGCCAACTGACTGTGAGCCTACTGAATACACCCGTCTCAAACACACACACACACACACAACAGGACAGAAATAATCGACCTTGAGTGTCTTAGGCCCATCGGTACAGCAGGCCTCTTCAGCTACTGTGCTACTATAAACACTCGCTCTAAACCCTTCATTTATCACCACGGGCTCATCAAACACACTCACACACGCCGTCATCTGAAAGCCCTTTACAAACCCCGTCTGCAGCTCTTGGGCTTTTCTTTCTCCTTTCGTGGTTAGTTGCCGTCCTAAAGGCTCGCACTGTGATACAATTATTACTAAGGAGCTGCCTGCAAGCCTTGGAAGAATAGAGTAGAATAGAATAAGGATGAAATATAAAATATACAAATGTATTAAAAGGAATAAAATAAACAGGAATACAAATAATAAAGAAAATATTTTATTAAAAGTACATTGCAATGAAAATAGTAGAAAAAAATAGTTAAGTAAAAGAAACAAAAAATAAAATACAATATTAGTGCCTTTATTCATTCCATGTATAGCCTTGATTTAAGGCAAAGTTAAATTATGAACAGTAAAGAAAAGGCTTGATCTAGCGTAAAAGCAAAAGAACATATGCTTGTGCTGGCCTCAATTTGACCATAATCTTTCAGTGGAAGTTGGTTATTTCTGGCCAATGAAAGACACACAACTTTAGCGAATTACAACAGCATTGGGCCAGAATGCCAGTTCTCTTTGAGTGAGCAAAAGGAGAGGAGACACATTCAAGAGTGCGGTCACCGCTGTGAAAGACGCCATTGTTACACAGTTGCTAAGTGTAGTGATTATAAGTACATGTTGAGTCAAATGTGCTTGGGTATGTGCACGCCGGTCTCCACAATGACTGCAGATCTAAAATGCACGGTTAATAAGAGATGGATGACAGAGATTTAAGAAAGATTGAAAAACAAGACATAGACAGACAGACTGTGAAAGGAAAGGAAAAATGAGAGAAAGAAGATGGTAATTATCATCCTGGTGTCCATGAAAGTGTAGATATAGTAGAATCAAACATTTCAAAGAACAGTTCTGAAAAGAACCATTTCTCTTAATGTAGAACTTTTTAATTATCTAAAGAACCTTTTCCACTATGAAGAAGCTTTAGTGGTTCTTCATGAAGTTAAAGGTTCTTCATGGAACCATAGATGCCAATAAATAACCTTTATTTTGAAGAATGCAAGACTATAAGAGCGGACACGTTTGTTCTTTCTATAACCTGAGGTTTCATCGTAGCACTTGAGCTGCATCTTTAGCTGCCAGCTAAAACACAGCACATGTATTTTCTAAGATGCCTTGGTAAGACGATGTCTGCCAGGAACATAAATATAACGTAACTTTGCATGTTGTTACCACACCGAACGGTTATGCCAGCAGTACTGCAGCAGGGTCATGCTGGGCTGCGGGGGGAGGAACGCCATTGCACCTTTATAAAATGATTCATGCATGAGGAATCTGAAGCTATTAACAATTTGCACTGTCCTCTGATATAACCTAGACACCTGAACAGAGCCAAAGACTTCACGGTAACTCTTAATGCTGTTGACGTTCATGCAGACGCTCTGGTTTCTTGATGTGACTCTTCTGCTGCTGATTCGCTGTGTATTGATCAGTGATTTATTTGCTTCAGTGTAATCAAAAACACTCTCCGGTGAATGGCAAGCTTGTTAAGGCAACAGTCTAGGGACACGAGTATTTACAGTCATGCTTTTTATTGAGTATGACATTTTATAGCTAGACTTTGTTGTTGTTGTTTTTAAACATAGCAATGTTTTTGCTTATAGAAATGACCTATGATGGAGATCGAAGGGTATTCCCCAGGGCTGCTGCCTTGGTCCCAACCTGTTCTCTCCTGCTTTCTGAAAGTATATTCTGCAATTCCCACACACTTTATCCCAGTTAAAGCCTCCCATTTCACCCATTTCCCTGCCAGGCTGAGCAAGACAACTGGAGGAAAGAGTAGTTAATGTGCATGTCTGATGCAATGTCTTCCTCCCTCAGAGCCATGTCCCAAAAATACCCTTTTTGGAAGGGGAAATTCAATAGGTAGACGGGGCAGGAAAACAGCATTTGTCATTATCGCTAAATTGCTCTGTTATGTTTAGGAAAGCTGCAATATCTATCAAGAGTGAAGAGTGGGGCCTGCCAAAAGCAGCACTTCAGTCCAGGTGTCTCAAACAAAGCCTATCTGAAACTAACTGTAAGAACAATTCTCTGTTTGGTTCAAATCAAATCGCTCAAGCAGTGAGATTGCATTGCTTGACTGAGTCCAGTAAATAAGAGCAAATGATTGAGAAAACAAAGAAAGAATGATAGATAAACGTATGCTAGTCTGTTAACAGTGCAATAGAAATTGCTCAATTTAACCCAGCATTAGTGTTCGAATGAGTCACTGTTTCATGTTATTTTGAGCACTATATATATATAAAAAATATAAAGAATCAAATAAACACTAACAATATAGATATCTGTAAAACATAAAAAAAATAAATAAAAAGACAATGTGATGGGAAAGACAAGCAAAACTAAAGAGCAAATTAACATGAAATTACACTATTTCAGACTCGTTGGTTTTTAATATTTATTTCTAAATGTATTAATGTAATATGCACAAATATTTTCATTTGACCATACACGTATGCCTGAACCTGCACTCTTAAAAATCAAGGTTTCACAGCGATGCCATCTTTCGGGTTCCTCAAAGAACCTTTCAGTGAATTCTTTGTAAAAGATCCTTCTTTTTTTCTTAGCATGAAGAACATTTTGCCTCTATAAAGAATATTTTGTACAATGGAAAGGTTCCATGGTTGGTCAAGGTTCTTCATGGAACCACAGAAGCCAAATAAAGTATTATTATTATTATAATTATTTGAGTGTATACCATATTTTAAACATCACTGTTGTTTATTCAGATGATAACGCCCTTTGTTCCCTATAATAACCAATATCTGTCTTCAGCCACAAGGCCTCCTTTTATACATATGAAAATAATTACATAAATATGAATACACATATTATAATACTTATAATATAATACGTGCTAAACTTTAGGAAATACCATTACCCAAGGCTAAAACCTCAATGTCCTCAAATCCGAGATACACCCTTGCTGGGTGGGGGGGGGGGGGGGGGATTCGAAATACATTATTAATGCTATCCACTTGTCCTGAGATACGTGCAAGGCCTTCTGACTCCCCAAACGACATGTTGCACCGCGGCACATTTGGCAACACATGCTTAACTTCCATTACGTAGGAAGCTTGAGATTCCCCACCTGTTCGGTCCATTCCAGAAAACCTTTTATCTACGTTAATAATTCATTAGTTATTGTTTACATGTGTTGCCGCGCCGCATGCGTCCTCGTTTATTTTAATAATTAACCGTAATTAAATAAGAAAGACGACTAAACAAAGCTCCGGACAGAGTTAGTGGGGATCGAGAACATCCGGACACATCGCGCCCTCTCTCTCTCTCTCTCTCTCTCTCTCTCTCTCTCTCTCTCTCTCTCTCTCTCTCTCTCTCTCTCTCTCTCTCTCTCTCTCTCTCTCTCTCTCTCTCTCTCTCCTCTCTCTCCCTCCCCTTGTCTCCATCTTCTCTGAAGGCACATAAACGTCCCATAAACCGCCAAACCTCACCCAAGTTTTGACTCCACGTAAACGTGGCCTGCCGCAAGATTTATCCAGCCTGCAATCTGAATCGCATCTGAAGCCACAAGAGACAAAGGAGGGATTGCTTTAGTTTTAACATCCGTGGCGCGATTGAATAGAATAGAATAGAATAGAATGAATAGATGCCTTTAAGACCAGGACGCTGTACATCAGTGTGATAAAGGTTTGGGGTTTACCCGTAAGCCGTGGCCTTTGCTTCACAGGTGCGTCTGAGACACTCTTACAATTAAAAATAAAAACATTTACATCTAATAATTGATAATAGGCTAATACAAAGTTAATGATCAACTCCTGAGATAAAACACTATTCCAAACAAACGGATTCACTGAGAAAATAAAATATTTTTTATATATGTAAATGATACCAAAAATGAGGCCTGCTTAAATATAAGCCTATGGTATGATGAATACGTTTCAGAAAGTCATTTTGATTTCTTTTCTGATGCTAAAAGCAGATTTTCTTTAAATATAAAAAAACGATTGAATTTTAACAATTATGCAAGTCTGTTTTAAAGCATTAATATTTAACACTGCTGTCTGCCAAATCAGAGCCAGTGGTGTAGGTAGACTTTTTTTGCCATATGACAACAAAACCATAAACCAGAGGGGACATATCTAGAAAAATCACATAATTTGACCTTTTGATGAATGGGCAACAGTTCAGGTCAAGCTGAGTTACCTTTAAATATTTGCATTTGCAGCATGTCCTGTAAGCTATATTCTTTTTTATTTTCTATAGTTAAAATATTTAATTAAAACATATTTCAAAATGGTTATACTGACATAAATAATAATAATAATAATAAAATAATTTCAAGAAATTGCCATGTGTTTTAAACTACATGTATTATCTTGGACATTGTTTGCCACTGACTCTATGTTTACTCTTCACTGTTAACTGGATCTCCACCAATCTGCGCCAAGCGAATACTGAAACATGCACACTGTTGAACTGACCAAGTAAAAAAACTAAAACTCTAGTTCACAGCTTAAAACTAGTATAAATACATAACACGAGGAGTATCGCCTGTTCATTATAGCTATAGACTAGAACGCGTATACTGAAGGAGTGCGCTGACTCCAAGCAGCCCTGGCACAGGACTGCAAACACACTTTCAGCATTATTAAATCAAAAACACACATAGGCATATTTTTTATTAACACATTACCTCTTTAAAAAATAAATAGGCATACGGGTTGCAGGCACTTTACAAACGGCTTGCCGTTCAGGCCTATATTTTACATTGAAAAAATACTTGTATCTGCCTTAAAAACAACTTAATTAGCAAGAAAACAATTATTCGCCACAAAAAACAAGAGCCGTCGACTATGCAAAATGAGAGATTATTTTAGACACAGTTTGGCGTGACCCAGTCTGCCGTGTGGGGAAGAGGAGAAAGGCCTATTTGCGGCCAAGAAATTGAAGCCAAGACCAAAATCCTTTAAAAATTGAGAAATTGAAAAAATAAATTAATTAGAAGAACAAGCTAGAATAAGTTTGTGTACGCCTGCCGGACATTAGCTCCTCAGAATTAAATTACTTATGTCTTGGCCTAAAGGAAAGTTATTTTAAAGACCTGTCGGATGTCTGCTACAGGAATCTTTAACAGCCAGAAAGAGCGACTTCCACAAACCCGGGCCGAGCTGTGCTAGAGAGACTCTCGACGCCTTCAAGCCCCTGCATGCGCGCATACACGGCACGGGCACGCGACTGCGAATACAGGTTCAACTTGCGTTTGAATTATTCATTCAAATACACGCAGCTTTGATGAACACAAATGCTTCTTTAAAAAACAATACTGCTTATGCAAAAAAGAAAAGGTTTCAAGTGTAGGCCGTCAGGGACAGAGTAGGCTATGATTTCCAAAACGGACATCTGTGTTAAAATATAAGACTACTAACACATTAAACACTGCGTAATATTTTTAAGCATTATAGCCTATATCTGAGGCCAATAATTAAAGAGAGTTAAGACTAGCTTTAGACTAAGACAAACATATAATCAAAGAACAACTTTTTTATCTAGCCTATAAGAAATGTTAGTAAAATATTTTGCAACAGCAAAAGTCTGAAGTCTTGATGAGTATAAAGACAGTTGAAGAGAATAATGTTTTTCAGAGATTGGTGATCATAAATTAAGTCAGCCGTCAATTTGGCATGAATTGCTCAGATTGAACCTCGGCCTTTTACAGCCAACTGTCATGAAACTTTTCCAGGGAATTATTTAATTGTATCCTGAAAGTACTTTTATTACTACTATGTTGATATTTGTAATGTGTTGTATAAACAACAATATATGTATGCATAAAAATAGACATAATAGGCCAGCGTGCGTATAATGCTTCACATAATCAAGCTCTCAACTTGCCTATAAGATTATGAAAAAAGGTTCATAAATTATGAATGAATATGGTGACCAAGACAACTTATACAATATTTTTTTAAATAGCATGTCTTAAGTTGTACATGCATAAAATAGCCAATTGCATAAGGTCAAAAATGATTTCTTCCACGCAGACTTCACATAGACGCAAACGCGTTTTAACATTGTATTCTCCTCGGTCCATTCATTTACAATAAAACAAGTCTACTAAACTAGTACAGTAGAACAGAACATATCCCTGAAGCGCACGTATTTTGGAAACACGTCTCACTCAGGACAGGTAGATAATGTCCTCCATGTCTCTGAACTCGAGCGCAGAGACGTTCATGCACGGCAGCTGCTGGATCTCCAGAAACATCACAGCTTCAAGAACTCAGACAGAGCGTTTAATAGTCTGACACTGAAAATATGAGCCGTTTACTCTGCCAGTCGCGCTTCCTCTCCGGGCAAACCATCTCCTTTTATATCAAATAGATTTGGGAGAAGCGCCATTTTCTCTTCGATCCCATGTGCAATGAAACGCACGAGAGGACTTCCGAAACGATTCCGCGCGCGAGCTGGAAGCTGGAAATAAACGCGCGGCCGAAAAGAACGTTCGAAAAAGCGCAACGCATAACTTGAAATGCATTTAAAAGCAGCAATAGAGAAGACAAGACACTGCAACGGTACTACAATGCAGCATACCACACACGCAGACACGACTGATTAATCAAATGAAGGCATTTTACCTGTGTCAGGCAGTACGGAGAGTACATGGTTATCTCAGAGGCGGGAAATGAATCGCGTTTTGAAGTTGCGTGGAAGTTCGCCGCGTTGCTGCATTGCAATTGCTCGCCGTCCCCGCTTGCGCTTACTCCATGCTGCTCTCGCCGCTAACCCCGCCTCGAAGGCAGAAAGTGAAAGCTCAAACTTTAGGAAGAAAAACACTTTCTCTCCTTCTTGTTCTTCCCTTCACCCTTTTCCCGTTTGATTAAAAAGTTGGGAGTTTCTCATTCTTTATAATCTTGCAGAAGACGTGCATTCATCTAGTGACAGAAAAGTTTAAATACACAAAACTTGGGTAGCCTATATAAAATGCACCCATGTCATTTAAGGCCACCGTTTTTGAGAAATAGTCAAATTTATCATTGCCAAAACTGCACACTAGTTTCCAAAGCATGCAATACTATCATTTATACTGGTAGCCTACATGATATAATGTTTCAAATACTTTTTCTAGTTTGTTTTTTTGAGTAAATATGGTGACCATTTTCATTTTCAGATATTTTGTGTTGTCATAAAAGTGCATTACATATCAGTTACTACTGACTATAATATTGTAGCCTAAATAACAAACTTTAAAAAAATCAACTGAAGCCATTAAGTCCTGAATCAGTGCAATTCTAAACAAATATGCAAAGCTTGATCAATGGCAGCAGGACTGACTGCATTCCTTGTGCCAGCAGCTTTTTCAAATACTGCTTTCGATTTGCAATACTTTTTCCCTGTGCATCACTACTGCAATCTGTATTTTAATCAGTTAATGGAAAGAAACCCCTCTCTGCACCTCTCTCTATGACTCATCTATAGGCCCCAGTCCTGCATCACAGTATTGCAGGGTGGTCTTAAATCCACATCTGTTTTGTGGCAAACCCCAGCGCCCAGGCTGCCAATAGTGGCATGCTCAACTATGCTTATCTTGCACCTTCTCCAGCCGTGAAACTCTGCTGTGCCACTGCTGTCAAACTTTAAGAGGCAGATTAGCTTGCTCTTATATTAGGACTGCTTTCTCATAGACCGCAAGCCAACCCACAAAGGACACTTATCAATTATGGCACAATTTAATGCAGGACTACAGGCTTAATCCAGCACAAAGCTTAATCAGCATCTGGGCAAACACACCATGCAGTTGAAGGTCACCAGCCGCCTTACAGAAATTACCACTACAAGTTGAAATTTTACAAAAATGTACAATCGGTTGACTTTTGACATATGAGTAAAGAATATTTTTTTTTTCAATAATTTACAAGAAACTGAATGCTGATGCACTGAAAAAAAGTAATATCTTAATTAACTGGTTTTATTCAGGTCACAAATATTCATGTTGCTGAACCAACCTATACATCAGTTTATGCAACAAAACAACAACAAAATTTAAGATGACAATTGCTGGTTACCACTTTTTACAGATGGATTGAGCACATAAACAGTTTTTGTTTTGTTTTTATAGATGCTGATCGTTCACCTTCCCTACGCATGCAAACCTGCCACATAACAGAAACCCCTATAAATACAAAAATAACAAAATATTGTACACTAACACATATCTCTATATGTTTTTGTGACACTAGTTTTTATTCTCCTTATATGGTCTAACTCAAAGCTTGCTGGGAACTAGAACTCTGCTGCAAATCATTCAGCTTAAGTTCAACTTAATGTAACCAGATTTTGACTTCATGTAACTTTTTGCTAGTAAGTACAACCGCATTTCAGTAATATTTGAGTGAAATTAATTCAATTAATTTAGTTGATTTAACTGTTTTACAGTGTAATGGTAAAGAGCTATACGTTTATAAAGTTAGAGACAACCAGTGTTGAAGTTGCATAATCAGATTACTTTTTTCAAGTAACTAGTAAAGTAACAAATTGACATGAAAATGTAATAGTTACTTTTTCAAATAAGTAATGCACGTTACTTTGTTTTCCCATTTATTTGCAGGGAAATCGGGAGTAAGCTCAAAAGCTGAGGTAATTCCTTCAGCCTGAGGCTTATTAATTTCACGTTTGGTGTGAAATGGCCTTTACAGTTTCCAAAAATATAACTTTGTTTTCTTCTTAAAATTAAAATGCAAGCCCAGCTCAGGTGACAATAAGTAATGCAATGCAGAAAACCCATGAACCTATGATTTTCCATGATCCTGATTGATCACTATTGTGGAGGACAAACTCAACAATACAGTATGTTGCTTGTCATAAGAAGCATCTGGAAAACAGCCGATATACAACAACAACATGAAGAACAACACTGACATTAAGAGTTAAGAGCGAGGTCAGAAGAAGGGCACACGGGTTGGGATTACCACATTGAAAGGCACAAATCCAAAACCACAGTCTTTGTGCTTCACACACACACACACAGATCTCGCAGCCATTACTCTACAAAATAGCATGAGGTGCATAAAAAACAATTCTGCTTTCAGCGCACGCATACTTCCACACACACACACAAATACATACATGCACGCACACGCACACACACACACACACACAGTTCTTTGTTAAGCAGACCCACAGTCGAGTTGCGGTTGCAGCAGCAAAGACTTCCATTAAAACTCACATAAGAGAACCATATGCGAGCGATATAGTCTGTGTGTGCGGTTTTAACCCAACACAAACACACACACTTTGCTTTTTACCATTCCCTTGTGGCTGGCAGTTAAATAATTCTGATGATATTTATGTAGATAATTCCTGCAGCTGCTTCTCCACATAAACTCGGCATTCCTCTCAACGCTGACCACTATCTTACCATATAAACGCAGCATACGAGATTATAAACGGTCGAGGAGATTTATGATGCATATGTACACACCGTTCTCTCTACACAGGATATGAACGAGAAAAAGAATCAAAAGCATGATAGATTATATCTCTGCTCTATCTGAGTTTGATAGTTTGCTTTCCTCATCTTATCTCAATCTGAAGTCCAACTCAGTCTGGCCTGAAAGCGGATTAATTACATCAGCCATGAGAAAGAAATCAAAGTTCAGTTCATCATGTTACAGTCAGAGAAATATATAACATGAAAACAATAACCCAGAAAGAAAGAGGAAAATGGCTTGTACCCTGTAAGATTCAGGCACTAGGAAACACTCGGAGATGCCCGGGGCTCGATGGGGACCATCATGCACCAGATACGATTCTGTGGCCTGTAATCAAACACAAAACAGAACATTTAGTCACAGGGTCAAACAAAAAATAACTTCTTGACAGATAAATCTGACCAGGAGCTGCATCACAAAGCCAGAAACACAAGACTTTAGTGGAGCATACCTCAGTCAATCTCCGTGTTGCATTTGTGCTCAGTTCTTGAATAAACCAGTCTGTCATGTTTGTATGTCAAGCACAAGCAGACAGTAACAGACAGCACATAGGCGGAGCGTTTGTGAAGCTGCAGAAAGCTTAACCTTCCTCTGGTCACAGGCATGATGTGTGCATGTGTGCTCTGTATATACTGTAAGCTTCATCAGGAAACTCCAGGACAGCGCTGCTTGTTACTGCTGCTTTAGAATCAGTTTCCCCTTTTACCAGAGAGTAGCGAGCACTGACTCTAGATCAGTGACTAAAGGAAACGCTGCAGCATATACAGTGAAAGAAAAGTGTAGTAAATTACATATCAAGTAAGTTAACATGAATGAATGTGAAAAATAGTATTTTCTTGTAAAATGTACTCCAATAATCTTTGCTTTATTTACAACTTTGAAAAATCATTGAAAAAATGAACTTCTGAAATTACTCTACACGGTTAATAAAAGCATAAACAACATCGCATCAAAACAAACTCAAAGTATGTAAAACATTTTTAAATATATAAAGTAATATCCATATTATTATCCAACCACTCTCAGTCGACTCAAAATTAGCCTGCACTGAGATGATGATCGATAACACTCTGATTTGAGCTCGGCTTCTACAAGACTTTCATGATGTCGAATGGCAGGGCATTTTAATGCATTAGGTAAGATTGGTTATTTCAAGATTCAATATTTTTTTGCTGAGAGGAAGTACATTTTCTGAATGAATGCATGGCTCTAGATGGAAGTAAATTTACTGTAAATGTAAGAAAAACTAGTCTCTAAGATTTAGAGTGGTGCACACCTGCATCTCCATTAAAGAGAAGAGAAAAACATAAGGAACCTTTTGAAAAATAAAACTCAAAATTTCATAAACACCAGCAGGTATACAGAGAGCCAACCAGGACCTCATTCAACAACCATCCACCATCTAGACACACACACACACACACACACACACACACACACACACACACACACACACACACACACACACACACACACACACACACACACACACACACACACACACACACACACACACACACACACACACACACACACACACACACACACACACACACACACACACACACACACACACACACACACACACACACACACACACACACACACACACACTAATCATGTTCAAATATGAACAATAAACTTTAACCACAAATACACGTTTGTGTGCATAAATACATATCAACATCCATTCCAGTGCATACGCGCACACATAATTCGCTCATAATAAGTCCCAGGCATTGGCACAGGCTCGGGCAGTGGTGAAAAACAAAGCCTATTCATATCCACCCAATGAAACGTTAGCTTTCCCAATTTTCCCTCACTTTTATAGTGTCTCACCTACAGCGCGCTAAAATCTCATTCAAGCACGGAACAATTGCTGATTGGCTTTATTAGAACATAAACATGCATTTTGATTATTAAAGTGAATGATTAAAAAGCACACGTTACTCAGAGGCAAGTTCACGGCTCTGGTTGTTCTGAGAAAGTTGTTGAAAACAGAAAGCTGTGGGAAGGAGCATTTCATGGGGCAGCAAATAGCAGTAAGCAGGTGAGCCCTTCACTGATGTTTTGTGAAGCTCTCCAGCTCTTAAAAAATACAAATAAAATCTGACAGTCATTTAAAGAGCATTAATCAAAAGGCCAAATGTCTAGCAAAAAGTGAAGCAAGTGGAAGGTTTAAAGCACTTCCACAAATGTCAAAATCCCTGACAAACTCTGAACGCTCTCGGTTGGATTTCTTTATGCGGATTTTAGGTATTGATTGACTCAAGTGTTTACTTTTGTTTAGTTTCAGGGTATTGATTACTCTCATGTTCCAGGAAATCAGCTAACCAGATTTCACCATGCGCTCTTTCCAATGGCTCCCATCGCTCTGAACCGAAGCAGAAAATGGAAAACGTACCACTGACTCATTCGATTTCTCTTAATTTAATTGACTTGATTCTCAACCCCTAAGATAAACCAGCAAATTAAAGCCGTCAGCGAGGCCAGGCCGCACAATCCAGCTGAACAAACTCAACTCGACCATATTTCGCCGCACTGAGATCATCCGTTCATTTGTCTTGTCCACAGATGGAGAACAGAAGTCTACGTTGGCGCCTGGAGGAACTCTGAATTTCGCTATTATCCTTATTTCGAGAGGAGGAACCTTCGCCTCCAAAAAGCTCCTATTTTTCTGTAGTAAGCTTTTAATTATATATGGGCTGTATGCATATGGAGCATATGCAGGGTCCATATGGCCAGCCCTCAGCCAGAATCTCAAGCCTCTTCTTAATTAACATTTTAGAGGCGAAGCACACAGAGAAAAGAGGGACGTTTCAAAGCGGCTCCGGGAGCCTCTGACCTAATTGGAATCAATGGAGATGTATGTAAATGTGTTAATTACGACAAGTTTCCTCGCTCTCACCGATAAATAGAGCTCTTTGTTTAAAATGTTTAATTGGTGGGAATAACGGGATCAAATAGGTCCAATTCCTCCATAGGTCCTCACGGGGAGAGAGAGAGAGAGAGAGAGAGAGAGAGAGAGAGAGAGAGAGAGAGAGAGGTGTATATCGGTTGGAGGCATATGGCAATACGTTTGTGGTTTAGTGGACTGCTTAAGTGGTTAAATTCCTGAAATATGAAGTTTCTCTCTCTCCCACACACACACACACACACACACACACACACTTTTGTGGTCTGGGGTTTAAGTGTGTAATTTCAGCGCTAAACAGAACTGCAAAATTAATGACTGTTTCAAACTACTTTCAATCCCTCTTTGACTATTGTTCGGACAAACTGGTGGTCTCGGACCCAAACTCAAGTCATTGGTTTGAAAAACAGACTTAAAAATCACACACTTTACTTTTAAACGAGATGATTAGAGGAAATTTGAGTGGTGACTGTCCATGTTAAACTGGTAAATGCATTGCTATGCAGTTGCTAGGGTATTCTGGTTGGTCACTTAAAGGGATAGTTCACCTAAAAATTTAAATTGGATCAATTTACTCAATCTCATGTTGTTCCAAACCTGTAAACAACATTAGACCTCATAGACTTTCATTGTATAGACCAAAAAGGCTTTTTTTCTCAAATATATCCTCTTTTGTGTTACACAGAAGAAAAGTCCAACATGTTTGGAATGACGTGAAAATGGTTAAATGACAGAATTGTTTATTTTTGGGTGAACTATACCTTTAAGTTGTTTGCTGCAAATGGCTCTTGGCCCCTACACACTAAAAACAAATCTTTTGGTTTTCTGGAGTTACAAACATTTCTTTAAAATAAATTATGTTCATTCAACAAACTACACTGAGTTAGAGTGACATGATAGCTGACTATATAAACAAATGTGTGTTTATGATTAAAAAAAATGTAATTAATAAAAAATTAAAAAATTTAAAACATTGCTCAATTTTTTTTCTCAATTATTAAACTGATTTCCACTGACAAATTGCAAAGTTATACAAAACAATTTCATAAATTTAATACAACTTATTTAAAAAAAGCTTAAATTTAAAAAAGAGAGTTTAAATTACAAACCAATATTAAGCTGTAATATAATGCAATGATCAATATTGAACTCATCAACATCCTTGCAACTTCCAAGATTAAATCAAATCAATAAAAGAATGTTCAACTTGCAAGCATGCATTTATAAATATGGTTTTCTGAATTTGTTTTTAAAGTGTAGATATAGGCCTAGTCTGGGCACCTCAAGTTTATAGTTTATTTTCAACCTGTTTTAAGGCCTTTTAGAACCTCTTAGAAAAGCAACAGCACTTCTTTCCACAACAAACCAAAATTACGCACCAATATTTAATATTTAGAGTTTTAGCAGTTTTGAAAACCCCAAAATATGAGCAATAGTTATAGTAACAAAACCACAGAAATTCACATACACAGCAATGCACTTATTCATTCCCTCAACACAGAGTCTACATATGTATCTGCTAACTTTACACAGAACGTTCCCACTCACACACACACACACACACACACACACACACACACACACACACACACACACACACACACACACACACACACACACACACACACACACACACACACACCTGGCCGTCCTCCACATTAAAAAACCAGCTGGCCCGAGAACAATCAGCACAGGTCCCACTGATTTTGCCTTTTTTCACCCCTTTTTCTTTGTCTTTTGTTTGTCTCCAAACGACACCGCAATTAATATTAGCACCATTGTTTTTTATCATTATGATTTACTAACTGGCAATACCGAGCCAAATCAGCCGGCATATAAACCTGTCCTCTATGGCAACCGCATCAAAGAGAGACAGAGTAAAAAAAGAGAGGAGAAAGAAGGAGGAATGAGAGAACGAGTGCTTTATAAAAGGATGAAGCGTCCTTTCTCTGTGTGTCTGCCAGTAGCACCTCGGGGAGAACTGTTGGAAAAATGTGATTTTTCACACCAGCATCTCAGAGGCAATAGCAGAAGGAGAAAGAGAGAGATGGAGAGACAGACCGATAGAGAGAATCTGCTAATTATTAAAGCTCTGTTTGGGGTTTTTGACACGGGTTTCCTGGCTCACGCCAAACCCGGTTTGCACCCGGCACCTCTGATCTCCACTTTCACGGCTTGTCTTCTCGTAACGTGCTTGTAAGGGCCTCTGTGAGCACTCCAGGTGTAGCTATACATGCATGCATTCGCTGGGAGTTTATGAGCGCATATGCATGAGCATTGTGTGTGAGTGTGTGCAGGTGTGCAGTGGTGTTGCGGTGATCGTCTGCACATGTTCATCACTGTTAATGGGCTGAATGAAAGAGAGTAGGTGGCTTTGCATTACGGCATCTCATGTGCCAACACAGATGCCACAAACACAAAACGTCCTCTCCATAAAAAGTTTACACCCAGAAACAAGTTCATGCAGCCGTCCACCAATCACCGCAGGGCACTGCATCCATGGCAACCCTGGCATCGTGACAACCAGTCAATCTGGAAAAGACGGTTCTGGAATTCACAGTCATAAGTAAGTCACTGAGTTCGGTCAATAGGATTTCGAGCAGGTTTGCAAAATGCATTTAAACTGCTAATTTGACCGAGTTCGGTGTACTAGTCATCACGTCACACCGTCCAGATGCTTTAATCTGACTCGAGTGCTTGCCCTCGCTCGTGGAGAATTAGTTTGCATGTCTTTATTGCATAGATCTCACAGGTGTGCTTGGCTGAAGATCGTTCAATGCTTTGAAAAGATTTGTCATGATAAAAAAATGCTTGCTGTAGGCAAATGTGGCGTTTCATATTCAGATCCAGCCCCTTCAGCCTGCAAAGGCCTGTCAATCTCACATTTAAGGTCAGACTTAAAATGCCCCAATCTTAACCCAGCCTGATGTGCTAGCTGTGCAAATATTCATTCAGACAAAATTACTAGAGCATGCAGGTCCTAAACTAACAAATAACTGGAAATAATGTTGCTCCTCTGAACATGCAGGTGTGAGTAGCAACTGAAGTAAGTCTAACACAGCAGATTTAAAGAAATAAATCACAAGTATTATTTTCATATAACTTGATTATATAGAACACACTGGCTCCCTATATTTTATAGCCTGAATAATGCAGCTCGTTTTAAGATCCGGCTGTTTGAAAACTGTCTGTGCTGAAAATCTCAATTTCAGACATGCCAAGATGTGCTACCTGTTTTCATCATTACAATGATAGACATATATATATATATATATATACACATGAAATTACTTGCATTTCAAGCAGGTATCACAACATTGGCCTGCATGCTAATTACAAACTCTAATAAAAGTACCCTCAAAAAACCTCTAGCCTACTGTAAAATCTTGCAAAATACATCATAATAAAATATAAAAAATGCATTCTGAAACAGATAGTTGGTCTTACACATCTCCATCTCTTTAATATCAATTTAATTAGGCCAGATAGTTTTGCATTTGATGTGGAACTGAGCATGTGGGTTAGACCTTCCCTGACTACTGCAGTTTAGATGTTGCTTTTGGAGAGATAACGCCACCTGAATAAATATTAACTTTGAAGCGCAACCAAAAAAATAAAAAATAATAATAATTTTACAATTTAATTACAATCAAGACTCACGACATTAAAAAAATTACCCGTTACATTTAGATGAGACTGTCTAAATGTAATGCTATTTTGTATTTGTATTTCGAGGAATCATATTCACCATTATTATTAATATTACACTATTAGGCTATTATTATTACTATTTTTCCCTGCTAGACATATAAAAACTAAATTAAGTGTTCTTGGTATTTCACAGCACTTCCCAAACAGCTACACAACATTATTATAAAACCGCATGTTGTATGAAAGTATATTTTTATCTTTGAGCGACGAGTTCGCGCTTTTTGACATTTCTAAAAAGCTCCGCTTCGACGTTTGAGATCTTCTGGCTTTGATTTCTGCAAACAGAGGGACATATATTGATTCTCATAGCACGTACCATTGTAGTTGAGGGGAATTTGCCAGCTCTCCTCAAAGACCCATTTTCCTTTAAAACCTTCCGCGTCCAAAAAAAGAGGAGAGGGAGCGGGTGCACGAGTCGGTTTCTTCGGTGATACCGGAAGCGAAAAGAGAACTCAACAAGTCGGGCTGTTTCCCGGAGTTTGTCCCGTCTGTAAAAGTAAAGCGTTCTCCTGCACTTCACGGAACGATGGATTATCGCCGTCCCTGGGCACTGCTTGCGTAGGTTATACGGTGAACCTTTCCGTTTAAAATATGTTTCTCCTGCTGTCACGACGGAGCCTCGCTGGCGGCACCGACCGGGGAGTTCACAAGCTCGGTAGAAATTCGCCGGTGTACGCAGAACCGCTCGCGCGAAGACGTTCTGCGTGACCGTGAGTGATTTCTTCGTCTTTATCTCCTGGAGTCAGTTCCTGTTTGTCTTGACTGCATCTCCCGCACCATAACGGGACCCCCGCTGTTCCCGGACAGATGAACGCGAGAGGCGTCCTCAAATGCCGTTGCAGTCATCAATACGCGGCGCGCACATTGCGACAGTCTAATCCGTATACGCACCGAAGGGATCTTGCCTGTTGGCTAAAGCTTACTGACGCTGCATTTAAAGCACGGGAGAATACACGTCCCCTCCGCGTGAGTAAATATCGGTTGTCGCCTCAGTCGACCCGAGGCTGCACGGGGGTAGCGGGTCGTTGAGGCGTCGAGCTGGTAAATTATTGATCAATGGAGCAACTGGCAGCGTGTGGCAGCTGCGGCTTTGGGGCATTAGTAGGACTGTGAGAGAATCATGGACGGCGCGGATTACTGAACACCGAGCCAGACTGTACACACAGGGATAGACGGGTGACAAAACTCAAACAGAACACGACCAAAAGTGCAGCAAGTATAGTTAGAGGAATTATTCAGCGAGTTTCGGGGGGGTCGATATTTTAGAGAGACTTTCTGTCTGTCATTTGTTGGGCGCAATCGGCTAGCGCAACCCACATTGTCTTTTGGCGCCCCTAGCGCAGCCACCCTTTAAGATGTTTTAAACAAAACGCGGTAGATTTGTGCGATACATTTGTGACAGCGAGTAGCCTACAAGTGGATAGGCTGTATGGTCGACGGGTTCAGCCGGTGTCCCGTTGAGTGCCGGTGTCTCGTGCACCCATCAGATTCTGTTACTTCTGAAACGCCACAAACAAGCACCAACAGCTCATCAATAATATAATAAAGTGCATCATCATAATCCTCCAATAGGACACTGTCCAGCAGATGCAGCATCAGATCACTGCTTATTTTAAACAAAATTGGACTGGTTATATATTTTTCAGAAAGGGTTTCATTTAGTCCCAATGGTTATAATGTGACCCTTTGGACTTGTGCTTAAGCAGTGGAGTCAGATATACTTATTTTCTACTGGCTGCTCAAGAGGCCTATATTAGATATACAATTTGAAATACATGAACATTGATAGGAATTGATGAATCTAGATGAACACATTTTTATGATTACGTCCTCAACCATAACAAAGAAACACCTGCTGTACGAGGGATATTGTGCAGTACATTTCTAATTCAGTTTACAAAATAATTATAAAATATTACTGTGGATTATACTAAATTATTTCCCCAAATACTAACACCCATACAGAGAAAATGTATTACGACACTTCACTTACAATTAAAATAAAACCAGCAGGGTTTTACATTGTATTTATAATAATTATTTTTGATATAGCTTATAATGATCAGTCTTTTTAAACGTGTTTGATCAAATTAATAAGTACTGAATGATCGATAGAGACACTGATTTTAGAAAAGCATTTCTTTCGTGACGTTTTTTACATTTGCTATTTGTTGTGTATATTAAAGACTTTAAATTGAAAGATTACATAGAGGAAAAAATATATATTGATAAATAAATAAGTTGAAGAACTTCTTGTTATTTGGTGAATTAACGATAGGCTATATCTTAATTAATGCTAATATGCTCATATGGCATAATAAATAAAAAAATATTAACAAAGTCCTTAAATATTTAAATAGGCGTCTCACATACTTTATTGTTTATATATTTAATTTTCATTTTTTGCCCACTACTAGATATTGTATTTCATTATCTAGATATTTTTTAATTACATTAAACTGATTATTTATCAAAATAAAATCGGCTTAGCATTTCATATTTTATCCAGCTTGCCACTGCTCTCATTGTGCAATATGAAACAACAAACAAGAAGTCTTTGTGAAAAATAAAAAATATATTTTGCATTAATTTAGCACTAATCAGGCTTTTCCGTATAAATTTAGTTTACTAATTATTACTGATTAAGTGATTTGTTTTATTCTTCGTTACTGGCCAACATTGGTACGTTTTTAAGCATAGCCTATAATAAGAACTGTGCTTTAAAACATTTCCGAAGCGCTTTAACGAATATTCAAAGCTGATTAACCTTTTAATGCATTTTAATTAAGCATAAGTTCAACAAAAATAAAAATTCGTTTTGCAAAATAGATCACATGATTTTTAGAATCATAGTAATATTGAACATATCAAAATGTTCTAAAATACATTTCTATTCTGTGCAGCTTGAATTTCCCACATTAAATGTATAATAGATATGGAAATTGATTATACAAAATAATGCTATAGCAATGAATTAATGTTGCGTATTTTATCGATAATTAATTTGACTGAAGAACGATTTAACCAACTGAGTAAATCCAATAACCTACATTTTTATATATTTTATTAATGCATTTTACAAAAAAAGGACCAAAGTACAATGGATTAAATTTCGTGCCAAATATGTTTAATGCAGTAAATTGGGGAATTGATTGATTTATGACTAAAAATGTAATAAAGCGTTTCAACAAACAGTTAAAAAAATGTACTCTTGCTATAGGCCTAATAAGACATGTATGGTTATTTTATACATCAAATTCTCTGCATTTATCAGACATTATAGAATAAAATGGTTGTGAATCTCTTCGAAAATATTCTCGTATACAGGCCAAAATCATGTCAGGAATAAGCCTAATAATTCTCAGCAATAATTCCGCCTCCAGTGGAAGTATAAAACAGACATGCACTGCTACAGAGAAGATAATTCAGCTTCTGTTATGATCATCAGAAGGTGTGTTTATCACCTTGTAATCGAATTCTGTTAAATGCTCGATGTGAGTTTATTGCAATGAGTGGCCGACGATCTCTTGACGGAGCTGAAAACAAAACTTCTCTCTGCAACTTCTGTGAGAACCCTTCCTCGTTGGCTTTATTTCACACGGAACAATTAGAAGCACCCGTAAAGTGCGTTTTTTAATGATCGAATAATGCGTTCCAGGTCGAGTTTGGAGCGAACCGAGCTCGCCGTTAATTGCGCTCGCGCTGAGCGAGACCGGAGCGGGTTCAGCATCACTGAAATCACGGCTCAAGTTAATGAGAGTCTCTCCACAGGACCTCTTAACGTGACCGCAATGCAGCGTAGGCTGAGTCATGCTGTTTTAATACCTGGCAGAAGACAAGAAACCTGTGCTGTGCTTCTGGCCTGAATGGACATCAACTGTATTTATTTGTAAGAGGGGTCACTTACATTTTGGTGTGCTCAGATATGTTTTAACTACACTGCGCAAAAAAAACTAAAAACAATGGCAGCAGCGGTTGCCAGAACTTTACAGTAAAAACAGTGAAGTTACAAGCAGTTTCCATGATAAAATTACTAACTGTGTCATTAAATGAAATGCTACCTCATACTTGAACCATTACATTTTGTGACCACATGACGACTGAAGGTTATCATCAATAAAAAATAAACAGCAGTGTCTACATACGAAATACCACAAGTGTAACAAAATAATGCAAACAGCCACAAACAAACTAAATGCAGATATTCCTGTAAATGGCCTGTAGGCTGTTCCTCAAACTAGAAGACAAATCATTTTAATTATGCCAAAAATTATAACGCTGTTATACAACTATTATCATCATCATCATCATCAATTTTACAGTGTGCAGGACCTTTTTGACAGCTTTACAAGCAAACCAAAGATAAATTAAGATCAAGAAAACAAAACGGTTTTCAAATAAATTGACATTTATTTAAAAAATGCTGCTCTTTTGATAAAAACTATAATAAGTAATATTTCAAATTATTACTTTTTTGGAGTAAACTTTTCAATGCATTCCAGATTAGCGACATGGTCACAAATAAGACGGCAAATATTTGCTGAAAAATATCTGTTCCGCTCCAAATAAAATAAAAAACTTCAGCTATGACTTCAGCTGCTGGCTCCTGATGTGTAACCTTTTTTTGTGATAGATACAAGAAAACTGGCACACATCTCCTCTCTTGTTTTAATCTGGCTGCGGTTTGGATTTACTAAACATTCTCTTTTTTTCCCCGCCGCTTCTTTTCTTGGTATTCTGTAAGGGTCTTCTGCTGTTCACTTTGAGGAGAAATGGAAGCTGGAGAGAGAGAGGCGAGCCAGAAAACCCAAGAAAAACACAGTTACTCCCAAGCAACAAAGTGGCAAGAATGCGAGTCTTGGCTTCGACTGCTGCTCTTAACATTTTCTCATCTAAAAGAGGACGTTTTCACAAAGTGCAAACGGATTTAACACAAATGAGATTATAATTCACTGCAGGACATGGGAATGCATCCGGTTACATATAGTGGGAAATGGAAACGACACGGGAAAGAACATCATTTAATCATAAAATTAAATAGTTCAATTCTGAAAGCGAAAGGACATTTGAGTTACAACAAACCTTTAGAATAAGGAGTACAGTACAAAGCATCACCTCAGGTGACAGCCAGCAGTTTAAGGCAGTGTGTGTGTGGTCATTTTAGTGAGGGGTGTGGTGAGCGGTTCGTTTATCTCCAGTTCACCACCACAGGCCTTGTGTTCTGATAGCTGCCCGGCAGCCCACAGACTCTGGCAAAGCCACAGACCACAGCGAAGGCGCTTCGGTCCGGATAACATATCTTTATACAGAATCCTGGTCTACAGCAATCTGAAACAGAGTGGTTTCGACGTACGTGACTTCAGCCTTAACGTGCGTCACTGTAGACCTCAAAAAAACAGCTAGAGTCTTTCAGTATTATATGTCAAAGAAGGAAAATAAAGGTTCCCTGGATACATTTTTTAGCCTAATTCTACAATGTAAAAAATAAGTGTAATTTTAACTAACATTTTGTTAAAACGCTACTGAAAAAAACTGTTAATAGGTTAACAGTAAGTTGCTGTACTATATACAGGAGAAAACTGTAAAAGATATAACCAGACATTTCATGTCATTTTACAGTAAAATGCTGTTAATGTTTTTTTGAGAAGTAAAAATAACAAATCAATCAACAATCAAAAACTGTAAACTGATATTCCCAGAATTCCCTGCGTGACACTCCACATTTGAAAGTATTTTGTTTAAATAATCATGTTTTTTAATAATTTTTGCTATCAGTTATGTACATTTGGGCTTTATGTTACATCTTGTGTTGTTTAATTACATTTTATTGCATTATTTAAGTATCATGTGTGTTACCATGATGGTGTTTAGTGTTTGTCTGAATGACTCTGTGCACCATATATTAGTATATACTTCTGCTTGTGGCGAAGCAGCTGTGATGAGCTTTGATTCTTCATGGGGCTTTCTCTTTTACCACCTGCATTATTATGGTGGTTGTCAGTATGTTAAAGGTACAAAACAGATTTGAATAGCAGTGTGTGTTGTTGAATTTAGTTGTTTACATTAAAATGTCTGTGTTTGTAAATTACAGTTTAAATATTACAGTTTTGTTCTGTATGCGTTTACAGTTTTCTGTACTTTTTACAAAATTAGTCTGGCAACCACAGCTGCCAACATTATTTTGTAAAAACTACAAAACATTTTTTTTACCGTGTACCTCTAAATGAAAATGTAAAAGTCTCCCAGAATATATGCAAATGATCAACATTTGAACCCAAACCTCTTTATATTTCTTTCATAGCAGAGCTACAAAAATATTGAAAGTTTTTCTCCACTGACACATTCTTGAATTTGCACTAATAATCTCTCTTTCCTTTAACACGTCTTTTTTTTCATCACACAGCCTGCATTATAACCACAGGGTACATTTTCCAAAAAAATGTCTCTACGGGGGCGTAATGTTTCAATTTGTGTCACTTTCCATTACAGTGTCCATGTTCCAGTGCAACTACGTAAGCGACTACAGAAATAATGCCCTACGAACAACGAGGACATTGTTATTGTTGCACAGTTTTCTGGTAAAATGTATAATACGGCCACTGTAGTGCACCCAATATTTGCACTCCTTTAACGGAGCATCTGGTGTCTAAAAGGTGAGATGTAAAGCTATAGAGTGCCGCAGGGATGACGTATTTGTGTTGGCCAAAACCTAGAAGCGTCCGGTTGCATCATCCCAAGTCAATAGGTATTTTGAAAGGGTGTTTGGTTAAAAGATTTGTGGGGAACACGAGCTCAAGGTATTTCTTTCACATTTTATTCTACAACATAACATACTTAAAGCTTTTACTTGCCTCGAAAAAAGCAGTTGCTAATAAGTGGCTGAATGAGACACCTGAGGTTGTCGGGACATTAAATGTTATGTTGAATGGGAAACTCATCTACACCATAATGCTTCACACCCTCATTATTATAATTGCACTCTAGAAAACTAATTCTAACTCAAACTTTTAGGGAAAAGATTTGTATATAAAGACTGAAAAGAGTTGCTGAAGCTCAATGGTGATGTTGAAGTCATGCAACCGAGGTGTAGCTTTGCTTCTGCTGTTTGTATAGGCTTCAAAATTCATAAACGTTGTGTTTATTTGTTAAGATTTTCATGATGAACAAAACATGTAACTTTGTTGGTCACAGAACTAATTTTCTGCAATAATCCAAAAACAAATGGCAAAAAATCCTATTGGGTCTTTGTCAAGGATAATGCTAACTTCCAGGATGGCCTTCAAAATGACGTCAACACTGCAGCAAAGTAATCGTCGCTGAAAACCGGGTGCATCTCATACAGCTCTCATGGTAAAAATCATGGTGAAGTTCAATCTTAACCCGAGGCCCGTCTGTGATTAGGTAAGTCTAGGACCACCAGCTCTCCCCAAGTAACTCTCACAAAGGACGTGGTGATCCAGTACAACAAAGTGACCTTATCAGCTGAGCACACTGCCCATGGCGTTTGGCCTGATATCCGCCCAGGGTCACGGCATATGTCTGGCTGCTAACTCCTGTCCTCTGCTTACCGCTAAAACCCAACAACAAAACACAACATTGCCACTGTGAACAATTAAGTTCAAGATTTTATTTTTACTTGTTCCAGTGCCTATGAGTTTTCTTGCCTCCTACTGGTTCATCGTATGGGGTTGATCAACAAACCAGTTGTTTGATGACAGCGAGCGTCCTCATTGTTTCGGTTGGCCGTTGTTACCTCGTTTCTGGAAGCGTCTGCGGGGCAAGAGGTCGGGCTCCTGGGTGAACGCCATCTTTCCGGTCACTGTAGAACAGTTGAGGGCGTTGACTTTGGCTCTTTGGGGTCTTTGGGAGCCCAGCCCGAGGGCATTCAGGCAGATGCTGGGGGGTCATTGGCGTGTGAAAGAGGATCGCTGGATGCGGGACAGCAACAGTACTGTGGTGTGTGCATTCAGGGGGTCAGATTTATGTGGAGATTGAAAGGACTGTAGAAAGACAGATTGAAGTGAGGGACTCGCACATGAAACTTTATAATACAAATAAAATGACCTCCAATGCAAACATGTTTGGTTTTGTGCAATTTAACACCATGCCTGCTTCCATTGCTATTTATATGGCAAAAAAAAAATCAGGTTTAAATATGATTAAAGATTAAAACCTGCATAACACTTACATTTTGAAAGTGATTGTTGTTTGACTCTTCAAATCTCTTCAAAAGTCTCAGGCGGATAAAGCTATTTAAATTACGAACAAACAAAAAGACACTGAAATATTAATTTTTCCATGTTCTTTCACACTGTGCCCTTCGGTTTTACTTTAGTAGCACATTGTCAACTATTGCTCAGATATTACTCAAAGGCATACAGTGTAAACACGGCTGTTTTACTCTTGGCTGACTGTAGCTTTGAAGTGCAGTACTTGTGTGCAGCAATGCAATAATTGGTTTAATAAACACATTTTATAGCTGAAGTTTTGTTGAGTTTGCGACTCCTGACTGGGAGGCTTTTGTTCTAAACAATTATTATTTTTTTGTTTTGGATGACATCCAATTCAAGCCTGATGAATTCGGTGTATGTTTTTTTCCTTTCTCTTATTCTTAACCAGTCTCTCTCCTCTTCAAATTCCTGGCCTTTACATCTTTCGTTTTGTTTTGCCCTTCTGTTCTCTCTCCCCATCGGTCTTTTACAGGTTTAGATTCTGATGTCTTCTCTTCGTTCTTACTCCATTTCTCATCTCTATTTTGTGAGCTTCAGCTGTTTTTCTTTTCAGCTCTCCATCTGGGCCTGATTAAGTGAATCATACCAATCAGAATTCATTTCTGCATGAGCCATACCTGTATTCATCTGCTGTTGTTATGTCAACATTCCTGATTGCCATTTCTGTATCTAACTGTATTTAACTGTAGTCGAAGAATAATAAATCTTCCAAGATGTCTGAAGAGTCACGTATCATTAGAATGAACATCGAGAAACTGGCATTTCTTTTGGACTTTTATCAAACTCTAGTAGCGGTACTATAAAAGGCTGTACAATACTATACATTAAATACATAGACTTACCTATGTGAAAATGTGCATTTAAAAATGCAACAAGAAAAAAAGCAATAAAACAAATAATCTTAATATAATGACTTCGAAAGCTTCTGTATTTTCCTTCACTTTAATTCATATTTTTATATGTGTGTGTGTTACATTTCTATAGTCATTCGTAAGAAGCTTTGTTATAATATAAAGACAAAAAGAGCTAGAGAGGAGAGCATGAGGACAAAAGTAATGAAGAGTTAATTCTTTGGCATTAGTGAGAATCATTTGGCAATAAAATTTCACTGAGACAATTAATATTTATGATGACATGCTGAAGCCACACACACACACAGGCCCTCCAACACTTGGTCACAGCACATGGAGAGCCAGCTGTTGCTGGATGACCTGGGCATCTGCCCTCTCAGAGAGCGAGAGATGACAAATATCACTGTGACAGGAATGACTGGTGTTGTTTTATCACCGTCTCTCAACCAAACAATCAATTACTTTACCTTTTACTGCATTTCTCTGTTTCTCTCGATTGTCTCAGTCACTTGTGTAATGAACAGTAATTTAGTGTGTATGCTGCGTGTAGCATATTTATATATATATATATATTAAATGTAAATGGTTTCCTTGCCACTTACTTTCATTTCATTAGTATTAGACACACACACACAAACCACACCCAGCTTTCTCTCAGTCTCATGAGTGCCAGTGCCCAGGCTGTGATGCCAACAGAGCAAAACTCATGCCCAGACCTTCTGCTGCCCCAGATAGCGCACTGTGTGTGAGTGTGTGTGTGTGTGTGTGTGTGTGTGTGTGTGTGCAGAGGACAGTGGTGAATAGATCTCTACATGCAGCCTGCAACACACACACACACACACACACACACACACACACACGTGAGTCAAGCATATTTCTTAGGAACAAGTAATATTTTATTCATAATTAAATCAATCAATAATAATAATAATAAAATGATTTGAATGCAATGCATGCCGTTTAGGTTAAAAACATACACGGGTCACATGACCAACAATGTTT
This sequence comes from Ptychobarbus kaznakovi, assembly GCA_027422405.1. Lineage (NCBI taxonomy): Eukaryota > Metazoa > Chordata > Actinopteri > Cypriniformes > Cyprinidae > Ptychobarbus > Ptychobarbus kaznakovi. Next base: position 2,872,411 of record CM049799.1, read on the forward strand.
TGCCATTTAAAATACTGTAAATACAGCAAAAGTAAAACCGCATCCACGCCAACAGGTGTCAGTATATAGTCAAAGAGCCACTTACACAAATCAAAAACTTCCTGCCAGCAAATACATTATTTGTTTACAAGATCATTGCACATTCAAATGTTGTCATGCTTATTGTTTCAAACAATTTGAGATTATTTGAGATTATTTGCTTATCTATTTTTAATTTGCAGACATTTATCTGGACAATGAACCTCTTCATATTCTTGCAAAAACTTACAAAGACTGATATTGAGCAATAATTGCATCATTTTCAAAAACGATCGATCGACAGACAGACAGACAGACATAGACAGACAGACAGACGACAGACAGACAGACAGACAGACAGAGAGAGATAGACAGACAGACAGACAACAGATAGACAGATAGATAGATAGATAGATAGATAGATAGATAGATAGATAGATAGATAGATAGATAGATAGATAGATAGATACTAGCACCTTCTATGGTCTGGAAGTATTAATACAAACAACCAAATTCACTAAACCGGCCTGGCGGCCACTTCTTCTTCATTCTCCGCCTTGCAGCAGGACGCCTTTCAGCCGCGGGTCAGATTGTGTTTTATCGACACATAACACGATGTATGGGTTAAATGGATTTGAGACTTTGGCTCATTGTAGCTACGGAGGTATTGTGTTGGTTCAGCACTGGTAAGTGAATTAAAGGGCATCAGAGCGTGCGGCGCTATCAGCTTCACATTAGCCGCTAACTGAGATCCGCGTCTCACAGGACGGAAAAAACTCCTCTGACGCCAAGAGTTAGTGAAAACGTGTGAGGGTCTGTGTGTGCGAGCAAGAAAAGTGTGAGAGAAAGACTATTAGTTGACGCTGTGATTATCAAGGCAGTTAAAAGTATGGCACTGCTCAGTGTGTGCGCGAGTGTGTAAAGCGCCTGGCGCGAGGTGCTAATTTAGAGGAATTAAAGAGCACTAGACAGGGAGCTTTTGTGGCAGCAGTTCCTGGTCTAATCTCCCTGTGCCTCAACGGACACACACACACACACACACACACACACACACACACACACACACACACACACACACACACACACACACACACACACACACACACACACACTCTAAGAGAGCTGAGAGCGGGCATCAGGCCCATATCACTCCAGGCTATATGGAAAGATAAAACTACAGGCACAGAGAGAGACGGAGACGCAAACATATAGTTTTAGAAATGCACACTCTCTAGTCCTATCAACAAAACATGACACTTCCTTTATAGTGCCGCCTTACAGTCTTATTAGCACGCTGTGGTTTTGTCTTGCTGCTCAAATCAGCTCCAGCAATCATCACACCACAAATGCACTTTCTTCACCGGAGCTCTGGTAAGCACATGGATGTAAAAACACATTTAACTAACACGAGTAATGAAGTTGCTTTCATACAGGGTTTTCAAACTGTTGTTAGCAGACCCCCAGGGGACTGCAAGGGGTGCAAACATTTGAGAAAATTAAAATGTTTCAACAGGAAAAAATATAAATATGAATCTACTATTTAAATAGGGGTGATTAAGTTGTTTTTTTTTTTATTAGTCTCTGAAGCTATACCAAAGCTGTATATGATCCAAAATACAGTATATAGTTAAAAGTAAATCATTAAATATTACATTTTAAAATAACTGCTTTTCTATTTGAATATATGTTAAAATGTAATTTATTTATACGATGCAGCGCTGAATTTTCAGCATCATTATTCCAGTCTTCAGTGTCACACGATCCTTCAGAAATCATGAAAATATGATTTTCTGCTCAAGTAATGTTTCTCATTATTAATGTTGTATCCATTATCAATGCTGCATAGTATCATCTGTGATTTATGAAAAGCTCAATAAAATATACAGAACTAAAGTTATTGTCTAATGTAATATTAGGTAGAAAAAAGGGTATTTTGTGGGGTTGGCGGATTTAGCAGTTTTCAGTTTAATGCAGATTTAATATTTTCTATAAAATATAACATGTTTTATAATATTTTGGAAACATTCTCTTTATAATACCACACAATTTCTTATATTATAAACGGATCTCTATACATGAACATATATAGCAGGCTGTCCCATTTCAATGGGGGTATCAGCTTAACTTTATTTGTGTTTATTCCCCCAAAGTTTGGAAATCCCTGATTTTACATGCATACACACAGTCCTAAACATTTTGTAATAAGACCTCTGGGAGGCTCTGTTGGGAAACATATGAAACTCCAACAAAATGTATGTCCATATACAATAACTTTGCTGATTACCACAAATGAGTAATTGTGTCCACACACACACACACACACACACACACACACACACACACACAGACAGACACAGACAGACAGACAGACAGACAGACACAGACACAGACACAGACACAGACAGACACACACACACACACACAACAGACACACACACACACAATAATGGCCTGGTTACAGAATCACCAGCATTAGTTGATGATACAATGATGCAATTTGGCCCAGAAAAAAGTATACACTAAAATGTCAGATTTCTTTCTCTGTGTTTGTTTCCCCCCCCCCCCCCCCCCCCCCGTCTCTTTTTAACACCCTATCAATTTCTCTGTACCCCCTTATTTCCCTTAATAACTTTCAAAGGTTGCTGGGCAACATGTTGTTCTTTTTTAAGTTACCATGGCATTTATTTGGCATACGGTATCCTCTCTTACTGAGAACATGGGGGTTGCCATGGTATCGTGGGCACCTTATAAAGCAGACTATTGTGTGTGTGTGTGTGTGTGTGTGTGTGTGTGTGTGTGTGTGTGTGTGTGTGTGTGTGTGTGTGTGTGTGTGTGTGTGTGTGTGTGTGTGTGTGTGTGTGTGTGTGTGTGTGTGTGTGTGTGTGTGTGTGTGTGTGTGTGTGTGTGTGTGTGTGTGTGTGTGTGTGTGTGTGTGTGTGTGTGTGTGTGTGTGTGTGTGAAACCGATGCCAGGTTCCTTTAAGTCTCAGGCACTCTAGATGCCCAGAATGTAGAAAATACTAGGCCGATTTATATTAGCTACCACACAATCAACAGCACCTTAAAACACAGAAAAGCTTTAAATGTGCTTGTTCAATTTTTACAGGGTCAAATAAAGATTTCTTCTACTTTCATAAACCTTTTTGCCCTAAAACATATGTGTATATACTCCTCAAATACTGTTTATTGTCTGAGAGACTTAACAGCCATTTCTGCTCAAACAAATAGACTTAAGTATAGTTCTCAAATATCATATTAAATAAATCAAATGTTGTACTATCGCATTTTTCAACAGTATATTTTTGCAGGTCAAACTGCCTGCAAACAGAGACCAATTTGCGTAATATATTTTATTATATAAAAGATTAAATCTTCAGGAATATCTGTCTGCTGGGTCTTTTCAATAAGGCAACCTTGTAAAAAAAAATTTTAAATGTAAAATATATTTTAAATGTTTTTTTTACACATACATGAAGGTCTCTCCAAACATAGTCTCACAAGTATAGTCATACATCACAGAAAATACACTCACTTGTCAGAGTATCATAACTCATAAATGGAGACGGGGGACATTTCTGCTTGTTTTGAAGCTTCTTAAACTCGAACTCATAACATTAGCATTAACAAAACTCAATTTAATGAACTGTAAGATATTCACTATTCTCCATCCGTATTGCTGCTATGTGTATATACCCGGTACATCATGTTTGTACATTGTTCTTGCACATCCCTGCTTATATTATTACTTATTAAGTCCACAGTATACTATCCTGCACATTTTATTTCAATGCACATCTTATTCTTCCTTTCTTATTTTTATTGTTTACCTATATTTATGTATATTCTCTTGTGTTGTGTTACAATATTTTGCACTGTCCATTGAGTGGACCTGACCTGACTTACATTTCACTTCTGATTATATTCTGTATAATTGAGTATGTGACGAATTAAAAACCTTGAATCTTGTTAGTAGCCTAGGTTATTATCGGTGACAATATTCTTCTCTGTTCAAAACAGTATTTGTCGTCCTCTAGTGGACTCGTGGATTTAATACAACATTCGACGTACTTATATTAATAAATAAAAGTGCATAGCTAGTGTTAGTTTTGTACACAGATTAAATTCAACGAAGAACGGATATGTAGCTAAAGTCATCGAAATAACTTACTCCAGACAAGCTACACTGAGTTTTATATCATCAAGGTGACTGACTGACTAAACTATAGCGGTTGGTTTACTCCCCACAGCTAATCAAGACAGACCTTTCTCGGTTAATACACTGGTTAATACACGGACACTGGTTAATATCACCTTTAGCTGAACTCTGCACGTCTCAGGCCTTTAGATTCGCCGCAGGGAGGACGATGGAGAAAACAGACCTCTACAAGCAGCTCTTTGACTAATAATGTCGAGACTTACCGCAGGTCCTGCGCGTGGTTCCGGCGGGAAAGACGCTGCAAATGCACTCACGTGACACTTTTCAGGATTTGAGTCAAAAACCTTTTAAACTAATAAAAAAAAAAATCATCAAATATGTTGTTATTTTTCTATATACCGTCTATTTAAACTGGAAACGTGTTCTGCTTCAGGAACTCAAACTGTTAGGCCTATCTGCTTATTAGTTTCATATTTGCATTCTTTTTATGGAGGTTTGTGGATTCAATAAGTAAAGAAGAAGAAGAAGAAACTCTTAAATAATTTTCAAATTCTCTCTATTCTTTTAAAACAATGAGCAACATTAGATGTCAATTTTAAATTGTAAATTTAGTTTAAAAGAATTCTGTTATTATTTTTTTTCCTCATAGCTCAAATAGGTTATCCTAAATACACATGATTTAAATAATATTTTCACACTATTTGCATAGTTTAGCAAAATTACAGTTTGATAGAAAAAAAACATATTTTGTTCATATACAGTATATCTGTTTGTCTTTTTGTTTGTTTGTTTTGTGTCTTGTTTTCCTGTGGCTCAGTGGTAGAGTATTGCGTTAGCAGCGCAAAAGCTTGTGGGTTCAATTCCCAGGAATCACACATACTGACAAAAAAATGTATAGCCTTTAGTTCAGAAATTCAACTCAAATTGTGAAACTTGTGTATTAAATAAATTCAATGCACACAGACTGAAGTAGTTTAAGTCTTTGGTTCTTTTAATTGTGATGATTTTGGCTCACATTTAACAAAAACCCCACCAAATTCACTATCTCAACTAAATTAGAATACTTCATAAAACCACTAAAACACATTTTTTTAGTGAATTGTTGGCCTTCTGGAAAGTATGTTCATTTACTGTATATGTACTCAATACTTGGTAGGGGCTCCTTTTGCTTTAATTACTGCCTCAATTCGGCGTGGCATGGAGGTGATCAGTTTGTGGCACTGCTGAGGTGGTATGGAAGCCCAGGTTTCTTTGACAGTGGCCTTCAGCTCATCTGCATTTTTTGGTCTCTTGTTTCTCATTTTCCTCTTGACAATAGATTCTCTATGTTCAGGTCTGGTGAGTTTGCTGGCCAGTCAAGCACACCAACACCATGGTCATTTAACCAACTTTTGGTGCACTGTATCTAATCACAATTAAAAGAACCAAAGACTTAAACTACTTCAGTCTGTGTGCATTGAATTTATTTAATACACGAGTTTCACAATTTGAGTTGAATTACTGAAATAAATGAACTTTTCCACAACGTTCTAATTTATTGAGATGCACCTGTACACTGTAAGTCGCTTCGGATAAAAGCGTCTGCTAAATGTAAATTAATTTTTTTGTGCTTTTGTCCGCATAGCATATCCATAAATTCAAGATTTTCACAGTTTTTTACTCTTGATAACCAGGTACACCAACAACAGGAAAAAAAATTATTAAATAATAATTTAACTTATAGAGAAATTATTAATTGTGGACACAGATCATGGACAAAAAGTGAAAATATAAGAAAATAATTTATAAAAACATAATAAATAATTTTTTAAATAATTTTACTCTTTATTAAATGCATCAGTTTTTAATTTATTTTACAATAGATTTCCATAGTTTATGAACTGAAAATCTGGGTCTACGACAAAAAAAACAATACTAACTTTGATTAAATTATTTTTTTTTATTATTAGGAGAAAAACTATTATGAATAAATTGTAAAATGTTTTCAAGGGTGTTTTAATGTGTTGAAAGAAAGAAAGAAAGAAAGAAAGAAAGAAAGAAAGAAAGAAAGAAAGAAAGAAAGAAAGAAAGAAAGAAAGAAAGAAAGAAAGAAAGAAAGAAAGAAAGAAAGAAAGAAAGAAAGAAAAAGAATATCATTAAAATCTGGGACATGAGATGTCATTTATATACACCTTATAGATAGATGTAAGGTCAGGCCAGGTCTTGGCATGCAAGGTCACAGATGGAACACAACACTGAATATATCTGAAAGACTGGCATAGTTACCCAGCCATGCCATCTGCTTCACAAACACTTCATATATACACATATCCACGTACAAAAACATGTAAACACTTAATCAGGAGGTGCGTATATATGAGAGCAGATGTGTTCAGGCCTAAACCCCCATCACACACAGTCCTACTGATCACTTAACCTTACGCAGAATGAAATCCCCCTCTTCTCTGTTTTTCTTGTCTCCAACATGTTATAGAGCGCGTGCCAAAGCCAGGAGAGGCGTTAAAGACAGATAAACTCAGCCATCTTGCAGGTGTTTCTATCAAAAGACTCACCCTACAGAGCCAAACTCAGCCTGGCAGAGTCTTAATGCCCCGGACTACTGTCATTCTCTGGAGACGTATGATATGTGTGTGTGTGTGTGTGTGTGTGTGTGTGTGTGTGTGTGTGTGTGTGTGTGTGTGTGTGTGTGTGTGTGTGTGTGTGTTGTGTGTGTGTGTGTGTGTGTGTGTGTGTGTGTGTGTGTGTGTGTGTGTGTGTGTGTGTGTGTGTGTGTGTGTGTGTGTGTGTGTGTGTGTGTGTGTGTGTGTGTGTGTGTGTGTGTGTGTGTGTGTGTGTGTGTGTGTGTGCGTGTGTGTGTGTGTGTGTGTGTGTGTGTGTGAGTGTGTGTGTGTGTGTGTGTGTGTGTGTGTGTGTGTGTGTGTGTGTGTGTGTGTGTGTGTGTGTGTTTATCCTGCACCTGTCGGTTGGTGGAAGGCAGTGTGTGAGATAGAGAGATGAAAAAGAAACCATCTGTGTTTCTAAAGAAAAAAAACAGGAACAGAAAAAAAACTAAGAACTTTCCAAAAGAATGCATTGACAAATTATGCCTATAAGGAAGTGTGCATATGATTTGAGTTATTGTTTTGATTAGATAAATTGTACCCAGAAGTGAGTTATTAATTTGTAATTAATTATTGTAATTTTTAATGTAATTTAAATACATTAATCGCCTCTGGCAGCTAAAACGTAAAACTGCAGGTTACATACGGTTGAACACTACGGCTTTAGTTAATTATGTAAGCTGGGCTCTATAAATAATGGAAAAAAGAAAAAGACAGATATCCTAAAAATATGCTACTGGACCTTTCTTTACTACACCATACACGCGTTATAGAAGCCAGAACTTCTTTAGGAGCGTGACGTAGAACCTGCTGACGAATGGCGGGAAGATGTAGGCTACTTCAATCCGTCCCGACCGCTCTAAATCATAAATCATTATTATAGACTTGTTATAGTGTATGTAAGGTAATATGTAGTAGTAAACGTTAATAAACCTTTACTAATTACTTTTTTTTTAAAGGAGGGAACTAAATATTATAGTTTTATTTCGTATTAGCATATTCGCATATCTGTCTTCAAGTCTGATGAAGACATTCGTGAATGCAGATTGAAACCTTGATTTGTGTAATATAATTTTTTCCTAGCAAAACATATTCAGTAAACATATCAATGGAAACTTTTGCAAACATACTACTACTACTACTTATAATAATAATAACAATAATAAAACAATGACCAGATTTAGTCTGAATTAGCAGCAAGCTTGAGTTTGGTTTATTGATAAAATTATATTTCCCATAAATAAAATAGTTTGGTCATAAGCCTGTCTTACAATGACTTTTGTAGCAGGGTTGAATTGGTCAGCTTTATGACAGCGAACACAAACATTTAAATTGAAATTCCCGAAACATGATGTAGGTTATTTCAGCTGAGTTGCACTTTGCTTGATCCTCATAAGATCTGTAGTTGTATTTTCTCTCTCGCTCTCGTTACTTTAACTATGGGTGACAAGGGCACCTTGAGCTGCAGATGTTCTCACCGATGACAGATGGTATTGGCATCATCTGTGTGTGTGTGTGTGTGTGTGTGTGTGTGTGTGTGTGTGTGTGTGTGTGTGTATGCGTGCAGCATGCTGGCATCGTGCAGAGACAGCGGGCAGAGCCCATACCGGCTTAGCGCCACCTGCACCCCTAAATTGTAGCCCGAGACCCCTCTCCCACTTCCGTATATACGCTTTCTGTGTCCATGTATGTGTGTGGGAGCTTGAATTCTAGGCAATCACAGTAGCAGAACCAAAACAAAGCACAAAAAAAATCCCAAAACATTTGAAGTTGGCCATGAAATTCGAATAACAATGTCCAAAAAAACAATTTACCTAAAACTGGCATTCTCAGTTTAGATTGGTGCCCGATGGGAGTCTGAACAAAAGAATATGGATTCACAGTGAATCGCAATTGCAGTGTTTGATGTAAAACAGCCTTCCTGGATGTTTAATTGATAACAGAGAAGCTCTAATTGTCTCATTTATCTTCATGCAGACAGTGCAAGGCTGGTGGAACGATTGCTCCAGCCTGGCCAGCAGAGTTAGGCACAGCGGACGGATGAAATCCAGCAATAAAGCAGGCCAGAATCTCTCGAACATTTCATTTCAAACCTTTTAGACCTTTTATTTTCTTTCTGTTTGGTAGAAAATTCACATCCAGTCCTTCACGCCATCGTGTAAAGTGACGTTTCTTTTGATTTTAAGTCACTTTTTTCACGTTTCTTTTTTTATTGTGGATAGGACAGAAGAGTGGCAACAGGAAAGCATTGGGTGGAGAGAGGGGAGCACGATCGGCAAAGAACCGAGAGACGGGAATTGATCTCGGGTCACCCGTGAGCACAGTTGCACTGTATGTCGATGCACTAACCACGAGGCTACTGGCCCAGACGAATACTAGCGTTTCTGATTACAAAAATATGTTCTAAGAATGTTTTGCTAAAATTCCAATTAAGTCAGAAATGTATGTTATTTCTGAATGTTCTCTGAACATTCAAAACCGTTTTTTTTCTTGGTTATGCAAATGTTACAGAAATTGAGGAAACATTGAACTTTTTATTTTGCAACGTTCTGAAACAAGTAGCCTTTAACAACGTATAAAAGAAAAAAGTATTTACATATTTGTGCTAAAGTTTCACAGATATTATTAAAGACCAGACAACTTTGAATGGACATTCTATTAATGTTACTGTAAGAAAGTTAGCATGGTTACTACTTATTGAATAATGCATTGTATATAGTATATACTGTTTATTAAACTGAGAATACTGTGTTCCAAAAGCAGGTTTTTGCAGCGATGCCATAGAAGAGCTATTTTGGGTTCCCCAAAGAACCTTTCAATCAACAGTTCTTAAAAGAACCAAAGTTTTCTTACTGTGAAGAACATTTTAATAATCTGAAGAAAGCTTCCCCTTTGTTAAGAAGCATTTGTGGAATGGAATTTGGGTTCCCCAGCTCCCATTCTTAAAAGGATGTTGAAGGCTTTGTGGAATGGAAAGCTCCCATGGATGTTGAAGGCTCTTCACGGAACCATTGGTGCCAATAAAAAAAACTTTATTTTTAAGAGTGCACTTACTATGTACTGCAAATTGGTAATGTTAGCACGCTATTCCAAACACTGCCACATTCTCACAGCTCTTTAAAAAAAGTCTTGCACAGCATCTGTGCCATGTTTAACAAGACATTTAAATCGCTCACTACCACTCTCTGAGCATTGTGATCTCGAAACGAGTGAAGAATCAAAGTCCCAAATCAATTAGAGACTCTCTGGAGTCTGAGTGACATTCAGAATGCACGCTCATCTGTGCCCAGATTTTCTCTCTTCGCTGCACTCCGCTCAGCACTATTTGAGAAACAAAATGTCTCCCGCGGGCACTTCCTGCATCTCTGAGAGTGATGAATTCTTAAAGAGATTTCCTTTTCCTCTTTCCCCTTGTGCACTCAAAAGCCATGTGTTGAAAGCTGAGGAAAAGACAAATAATGAGCTTCTCCCCATTAAAACCTGGCATGCATTCCTGGAAGAAATTCATCGTTTCTCCACTTTGTATCTTCGTTTTTATTTATTTTCTCTCCCAGACACTAGAATCTGATGTTTTACAGTACATTTATATACATCTGTTCCAAAGCATTGTGAGTGGCCTTGCTGTTTACTGCCCACACTCTGAAAAATAAAGGTTACAAGTCAGGATTTTCGAAGCAATGCCACAGAAGAACCATTTTTGGTCCGCTAAAGTACCTTTCATAAATCAGTTTTTACAAGAACTATTGTTTTTGTAAGTGTGAAGAGCATTTTAATCATCTAAAGAACCTTTTACCTTTATAGGAAACATTTGTGCAATGGAAAGGTACCATGGATGCACATCTTATTTTTTATTTTATTTTTACATCTTATTTTTGCACATCTTATTGTTTTTTGCACATCTTATTGTTTTTTTTGCACATCTTATTGTTTTGCATTGTTTTTTGCACATCTTATTTGTTTTTGCACTTTTTATTTCATTGCACATTTTACTCTTATTTCTCTTCTTTACCATATATATGCTCTCGTGTTGTGTTACTTTATATAATTTTTTATTTTTATTATTTTGCACTGTCACTGAGCGGACCTGATTCGATTACATTTCACTTCTAATTACACCCTGTTAATTTATTATGTGACGAATAAAGAAACCTTGAACCTTGAACTTGTTTTTGTCTGCCATCTTGAATATTTTTTTCTCTGTGTTCATCACAGAGCATTTTCTGAAAAATACATATCTAAGAAGTCAGCAGACTTACACTGCCTTTTGGAACAGCCTTCATGTTGGAAACACACATATGATGCCTTAAAATACAGCTATGCAGGCAGCTCACTAGGCGCTGTAACAGAGCGTATGTCTCCTGCTCTCTCAGGGTAAATGAACACAGTTATCCTGATGCCAGCAGACACCGGCACACATGGACGCTGAGCTCGGAAACATGGCACGGTGAAGCAGACGACAGGAAAATATGACATCAGGCAGGGATACACAAGATGCTTTCGCCAAATGTCTGGCCTTAATTACCCTAATTAATGCAATTAGAGTTGTTATGTGACATCACCTGCATCTCATAGGCTTTAATCTATAATGTCTAATTAATATGTTTGCACATCCCACAGGTCAAAGCCCAAGACCGAAAATCACATGCATGTACATGAGAGTGAATGAGAAATTAAAGTGAGGCTTTTACTGTATACATATTCTGTGAATGAACATAAACTGCAATTATGGCCTTTTATTTAAATGTTTTTTTAATCTATTTTAAAAGGCAGCTTTTCTTATACTATTTTGTGTTCATAAATGTAACCTTTAACTCGACTCGAATCAAAATTGTGTATGAAATGTTCCACATAAATAACTTGCTTTGCCTTGCAATCTTGAGATCCTGTATATTGACTCAGAACATGTGTAATATAGCGCAAGTCATTGTCTACCTTCATTGTGTTTTATGTATTTTTTGGAGCTTGACAGAAGCATAAAAGTTTTTTCCATTTTTCCTTTTGTGTTCCACTGAAAAACAACAACAACTTGAGCCTCGTTTCCACCGCCAGGACTTTCCCCAGGAACTAGGGACTTTGGACCGGTACTCGGTGTGTTTCCACCGCAATTAGAAATGCATGAGGGTCAGTAAATACACAGTTCTCATTTAAATGAATTATTCCTTCAATTTCTTTTAAAGCCAGAGAGTTTTTGTCTGCATGTCCTTCAGAGTTAGATACAGTTAGCTAACATGCTACCATGGACTGTGAATTAATGTGATAAAAACCCTTGCCCTGTGTGCTTTTACATACAGCTGCTTTGGGGTTTGCAGGTTGGACGTGATTTGAAGGCAACTCAATGTACAATTTTAATGGAGAATTGTAGGATTCAACTGAAGCACTGGAAGCTGGCGGTGCCCTGCGGCACAAACTCCCAATGGCAATCATGTGCCAACCTTGCCCAGCTGCTCCTGGGCGTCCGTGCCACATCCATGTCATTGCAACCGTACCATCTCTAAGTTTACCCTGGCATTTCACACTAAAGACCCTGAGGCATGCAGGAACCATGCTTAGAGCTGTCAGGTCCAACCAATCTACCATCCACCCATGGACCGGCTTCAGACCCAAGTCCGCATTTCAAAGGTCTCAATCAGTGCCACTTTATTAAAAAGGTTCAATATGCAAAAGTCCAACTGGTCCACTCTCAGGAGATACGCAGTGCTGGGCATGTGTGGAGCAACTGAATATTAAACCAGGCTTAACAAACACAATTAGATGGGCTGAGTGACAAGTTATAAGCTATTTTTTGTAGGCTACTGCTGTTCATGCAAACACGGGCTTTTATTAATATCAGCTTAAAATGTAAAACCTTGTTTATTTGTAATTCTTTAATCAAATCACATCATAATATGCCACCCCGGGTTGCAATGTTATACCGATCCTGTCCACCTAGAGATCGCACTAACCACACAACACTTTCATCTAATGCAGTTTTAATGGCGCGTTTCTCTGGCGTATTTTCCCGCCGTTCTTTGCTTGCTCAACCCTACACAAACACTATGCTCGCGGGTTCACGTTGTTGTCATTTAACGAGCTTACCGACGGTGGGTAGATTTCGTTCAGCGCTCCCCCCCCCCCCCCCCCCACACACACACACACACACACACCTCGTTCAGCGCTGCCATGGCAACAGCGCCCTCTAAAGCGTTTTCGCCACTTATACAAAAAGCTCCACATCTGTTGCACGAGGAACCACTTTGAAATAAATGAATTATTAATTTACTTAAATGTACCCCATTAACCACTGCACAGACCAACATAAACCACTGCCAGAACTGCCAGTAGATGCCAGTGAAATAGACAAATCGCAGGAGTAGACTGGAGGGGAAATTTCGCGCTGCCAAGGCGATGTAAAGCACCCCCTTGTTCTCCCTCCGGCGATTTTTCGTATAGGATAGTAAACTCGACCTTTTTTCCAGCCAGGTGCCAGAAAATTGATGAATAAAACTTGTATTTTTCTCTGACACGTTCGGGACTGAAGTGCAGCTGTCCTATGGGAGATGCCTATTCCCACAGTATTGAAAAGACTGATTAGGCAGCAACAAAGCCTAACAACACTTAAAGTGCATTTTAATGTTAAACCAGTCTCATTAAAGCAGCAAACCAGGTTCTTGCTTTTATTTTTGACCTAAGCTGTAAGACGATCAATACGTTTTTTCTATAGCCTACCCCAGGTTAGATTATATAGCCTATATAAAAAACAATCAAATACATAACTCATCTTTTATTAGAGTCAGCTTCACCGACCTCAGTCAAATGATGTAATTTCCTCTGAGTCATACCAATTAAAGGCTTATTGCACACATTTTATGTTGAGTTTTATGTAAACGTGACGGGACTGACCGAAAACATGGTTGGGGACAGTTGTAAAATAGTATTTATTTCTAGAATTTATGTTTAATTTCATGTTTTTACTCAATTGATGTGAATGATTACAACTTAAACTTATTGATGGAGATTTTTTTCTTCTAAATAACAGTTGTTAGCAATAGAATAACAAAACTATGAAAGCTGTAGGTCTATTTTGGCTGAGGACAAGGACAAAGACGGGATTTGTAATTTTCAAAAGTGTTTTTAATAAAGGAAAATATATCTGAGAACCTAATGAATGACATATTCAACTCACAGAACAACTCACAGAAATCAACCATCAGTCAGTTTTAGAAATGGATGGATGAAATACTTTTTATTCACTGTAAGAAGTCAAGGACAGATAGTGTATGTTTCTGGTAGAATGTCCCATTAAGAAACCATTGGTTAATGAACTTCCAATAATATATAGGCCTAATAATTGCCTGCATAAATAAAATACAACAGCAAGCACAAAGAACAGAATAGCATACATCTGTAGGTTGCTTTGCTGTTGTGGCTCGGCTATATGAATAAAAATGAATTAGGAGGCATTTAAAAAAACACATACAGGCTTAGGTTATGGGTTTTCTTTCAGATTTTTTTATTGATTTAGCACCCTTTTCATTTAATACTGCTCCACTTTGCGTGGTAGTCTATTTGTTGCTTGTACAGTTGTACAGTTTAACTGAATTATATTTTTTCTTTGAAAATGTAAGAACTAAATCTGTCTCTGATAATGTCACCAATAGCCTACATCTCAACAAAATACAACAAATATACGGTAACTCTTTATTTTAAGGTGTCCTTGTTACACAGCCTAATATTACATACTTATAATAACGCTATAATAACAATAAATTATAGCCTACATAATTACATCCAACTAACCCTAAGTCAAACCCTAATTCTAACCTTAACCACATAGTAAGTACATGTAGTTAATTAATATTACTCATTTAAATGTATAATTACACTGTAACACCTTCAAATAAAACGTGATCAATAGGCTACTTTTATCCGCAATATTAATGCTGTGTAGGGAGGAGTGGAGTAAACCTGGCCAATTTTTACTGTCGCTGCAATGTGTTTCAATTTAATTCTATTCAAATAATCCTTTATAAAAACAACAGAATAAACTAAAGTTGAACAAAATGCTGAAATCGTATTCATGCAACAGCGACACTTATCGCAAAGCTATGAAATTACACGTAGCCATAAAATTGTCGATTATTTAAAAAATAAATAAACTCAAGAGCAGCATCGTCATTTCAGTAAACACAAAGATACCGCTGGATATCAGACGGCAGTTCACAGAAAGATTTCTGAACCGAATCTCGGTCACTCATCACAAACCTACCACGTGTATGTGGCTTGGTAATCATATAAATACACACACCATCGGTGCACTTAAATAGGTTTTAGAACGTTTAAAATAAAACTTTTAACATATCTGTTATAAATGAAACATTTCCGTGTTCTGAACTTTGACCTCTTCACTGCTTGTTTCGCATTTGCACTCCTCAACGATCATGACGCGCCTCTCGCGCGCCTCTGTCCCGCAGCGCAGGGGTACGAGCACAGAGCGCGATCTAGAGGGACTGCATCGAGTGCACTGCGCTCTTTGCAGTCCACGGGACTCTCCGCTGGACGGGACGAACATGGAGCTGCACTGACCATAGCAGAGGTTATTGTGAACCGTCGCCGTCTCACAGCCGTCCTCCGTAATGCGCTGAGAATAGAAAGTCGTTTAGAAAAGTATGGCTTAAGAACAAGCAATTAAATAGCATACCCGTTTAAGAAAAGGCATGCTTTTTCACACAAGTTAATACTGAATGCTAATAATAATAACAATAATAGGCTGCCTAATAACAATAACAACTTGCTAATAATTTAGTCATCCTTATCATTTACACACTGTCATGTCGCTCGTATGAAAAAAAATCCTGTATTTCAAACAACGCAAGCTAAATTACAATTTGAAGTCTGATTTTAAAACCCGGTTTAATTAGGGGGAGAATATGGGAAATTAGGGGAAATTATTTATGTTTTAGGCTGTAAACTCTCGTTTAGCTATATTTTCCCTTTGGTCACAATATTAACTTTTTAAACGCCAACAGACTATTTTTAACCTGTTTTTATGCTTTTTTTCAGAAATGTCTTTTTTCCATCAGACTTTTAATTTAAAGTGATCAAACAAGTGCAATGCACGTATCACTGCAGGATCTATATTATTATTTTACTTACATTTAGCAGACAGCAATTGTTTTAAGTTTATGTTTTTATAGTGCCTATAGGGCAGCACTTAATTAATAATAAATAATTTGTTAAAACTATATATTAATACAATATTAAATAGGCCTATATTAAATATGTGAATAGCCTATATGAAAAAAATGTGGCTATAAGAAAATCCCCTGATCCCCTGTGTAGCTAATACAGTAATGCATATGCAAAATCAATTAGAAATAAAATGCTTTAAAAAAATAAAATACATACATACAATGAATGAACGAATTAATGAATGTAGGCTACCTGTGTGAAGGGCACTGCGGCACAGCTCTGTTTGGTCATGTCTTTGGGATTGATGCGTTGCGCCACGGCCTCTTTGCTTCGCTCGCTTTTGTGCATCACTTTCTGCCACATCTCCAGACCCTGTTTCCTCCTGGCGTCTGCGCCGGCGCCGCTCGCGCTCACCGGAGGGAGCAGGGCCGCAGGGTTGTTATGGGACAGGACTGACGGACCGGGACGTCCGCGAGCCAAGAAAGCAGGAAACGCGCCTCGACTCGGTGAGTTTTTGGACGACACGTGACTACCGGCGGCCCGTCGCAGAAAATGAGGGCTGAGTTTGACAACTCTGACAGATCCCCGAAGAGGTTCGTCTGGTCCGTTCCCGGAAGATCCCAAATCTTTTGATCTTCAGCGACTTGTCGGTGAAAGTCCTGCTGAAAGGCGCTGCGAGGGAAAAAAGCGCCAACCAAAGCGACCACTGACAACAAAATAAACAAGCTGATTTGAACCGTCATCTTTGATAAATTAGAGAATGTTACACACTAGCCTAGTTCGAAATTCGATTTATTCTGTTCCACTGTCGCTCAAGAATCAATCGCTGAAGAAGTCGCTTGTAGAGAAATCTCATGCTCGGTTCAAGGTCCCGTATGCGGTCACCTTGCTGTCGTTGTGGAGATGAAGCCAGAGCTGACATTATATACTCCCAGCGAGTTCTTTGATGATTGGTCATCATTGCTTTATTATAGCTTTTTATTATTTAAAAGCCTAGCTATTGTACCTGTCTGAATAACGGCTGTGAGTGACAGGTGAGTGTTCGTGAGGTGGTGACAAGTGCACCTTTCATCTCTTCATATCACGCCGTGGGAACTGAAAGACTCAGCTGTTGTGTGCTTTTCACTTTTTTCATATCAGTAGGCCTACATTTTTATTTTAGTCTTCATTTGGCAATTTAAGAAGCATCCATGCAGCCTTATTTAGCTCATGCATATATTTATTTTTTCGTTTTACGAAAGGCTAAATTGGCGAAGATATGATTTCTATAAGCTAAAACAAGAACATAAGTACTAATATGGTTACGAGATTGTTCTAATTTCACAATGAGAAACCATTATTCACAATAATCACTTACTTATGTGTTTATGACTAAACAGGCTAAATGGTTTCTTTGTCACTGCTGCTGAAGCTCTTGCTCACCTGAAGTTCAAACAGTCAGATGTTGAGCTCAAGTGTTAAGTGTTTCCTATCTTCAGGTGCACTGTACACGACAAGTGGTGGGAAGCATATTTACGACCTTTAATAATCCCTTTGGGAAACACTTTCCCAAGGGAATAGCTACACTACAAAGGAACTTCTTTATTTAAGAAAAGGATTTACCACACCTGATGTAGATAAATCTTTCTCCAGAACTTCCATTTATTTGCCGCTTTGGTTTTGGACTAAGTCACACATTTCTTATTACAAATGAATCTTTCATCGAATATCTAACGGTATAATGTAAAAAAATAAATAAAAGTAGTCTACTTCATGAGGACCAAAGAAAATGTTCCACTATAACAGCAATCCAAACAATCCATCATTGGCTATTGCTAAAGAAAAAATCAAACAAAAACACTCTAAATATCACTGGTTATTTTTGCGCGCACACACACACACACACACACACACACACACACACACACACACACACACACACACACACACACACACACACACACACACACACACACACACACACACACACACACACACACACAAACTGTTGAATTCTCACCACAGAATAAAACAAGCTGTTGTACACACAGCTAAAATAAGACACGTGGAATCTCACAGTGTGCGTTTGCTGAAGACTGAAATATGCTGACTTATGTTGATTAAATAATATCACTACCAGATGACAATACCCTAGCTGAAAAACTTTTGGTCAGAACATTTTCTGACATTTACATATCTGCATATTTATTCAGTATTTTATGACTGCCCTATCAGCTTAATTGTGTATGTAAACGCATTCAGTGTCCAGCATGTGGAGCCAGTGACTGTGTCTCACCAATCCCTGTGTAGGACTCATAATATGAAACAAAGTTCGTTGTTTTATCCTGGTTTGTCCTTGCACAGCCGGGCCCTCCTGAGTGCAGCAGACATTCTCTGTTGGCCGAGAAATGACAGAGGATGGCTTGAATCTCTCGCTTCATTCTCTGATATCTGATGGAACGCCGTGGTCTAAGAATGACAAGGTCAAATAATTATAGTATACAGAGACACACACATAGCCTACACACTAATGACCCACACACTGACCATACTACGCCATGCATTTGTTATACAATTTTGGTCCTTGTGCCGTCTGCTCACATCCGGGTTGGTCTCGGAGAGCTGGAAAAAATAGAGATATGCTCTTTTTTGTGTGTGTCTGAATTTCTTGTAATAAACATGTGATATATTCACGCAACTCACTCAAATTCTCTTGAACTGAGTGTGGACGCCATGCTACTTTTTGACTGCAGCTACAGAGGACGCCTCAAGGTGGAGCCAGTGACCTACAATAGAATAAATGCAGTTCAATGCTATAGCAAACAGAACTAATAACAGTCATTAATTCAGAAGATGCAGTCAGTGTGTGTAAATGGTTTATCTGTGGGGGAAAATATATATTTTTTTGTTTTAACTTGTTTCCACTATCCCATTGGAGATTCAAATTAGCCATATATTCTTACAAAAAGTTCTGTTTTGTTTTTGCAAGCAACATAAAAAATTTTTTTCTGTCTATACTGCACCAGCTCAGGGTGTTTGCATATTACACACAGATACTGATAATGTATGAGTTATAACATATATCCTATATCAATCAATCTCTTCGCTTACCACGCTGCTCTCTTCTCTAGTGTTCTTCTATTCTGAACACATTATCAGGTATCCACAGAGTAAAATCATTTTTATGTGTGTGTGACCCAGCAGGGCAACTGCTGCTGGTATTGTGTAGGAGAGGGCAAAACACAGAAGAGGATTTAGAGAACAGAAGAGAAGAGATGCTGACCAGAGCACATGCACACACGTGACACACCACAAAGGCATGCATTCATGAAAACACATACACTCTTTAAAATAAAGGTTATGGCATTGACAGTTCCATGAAGAACTTTGACATACATGTAACCCTTTTATTGCACTTTAAAGTTGAAAAAGGATCTTCAGATAATTAAAATATTCCTCACACTAAGAAATAAGATCTTCTTATTAGTTCTTTGAGGAATAAAAAAAGGTCCTTCTGTGGCATTGCTGCAAAATAAATCTACTGGAACCTTTTTTTAAGAGCGTAGACATTTATAAAATGGGATGTTCTCAAAAACATGTTCAGGTCATCAAAAATAAGAAACATAAAAATGACATGCATACAAAAATAAAGCCTATAAATAAATACACGCACACTGGGCCTAGTGGTTCAGATATTAATTTTAAAGTGAATATGCACAGCAGGAAAATGGGCTTCTGAGGTCAAATGTTCTTTATTAGAGTGTGTACGGCATGTGAAAGTTGTGTGTGTGTGTGTGTGTGTGTGTGTGTGTGTGTGTGTGTGTGTGTGTGTGTGTGTGTGTGTGTGTGTGTGTGTGTGTGTGTGTGTGTGTGTGTGTGTGTGTGTGTGTGTGTGTGTGTGTGTGTGTGTGTGTGTGTGTGTGTGTGTGTGTGTGTGTGTGTGTGTGTGTGTGTGTGTGTGTGTGTGTGTGTGTGTGTGTGTGTGTGTGTGTGTGTGTTTGCGAGCTTGCGGCTAATTTGGCAATTCTAAGAAATTCACCAGAGAGATGAGAACAAAAACTGGGTGTTCTTGAATGTGTTTTTCATGTCAATATGTTTGTTAGGTGTGTGCAACTCTCCCTTGTCCTATGTAGGCTGCGGTACATTTATCAACTGACCACAAACCACAGTGCACACTATGTTTGAGTATTTGTGTCTGTGCGTGTGTGTTAGATGAGGGGGGGGGGTGAGGTGAGGTTTGCAGACACACTTCTTGGAACTCACCGAATCTGGGACTCATGAAGAGACTTCAATCAGACCCTTCTGAGATAATGACTTTCCAAATAATTGCATGAAGACATAATCATTAGTGGAAATTACTGTTGTTGTTTTTTATGTCAAGTAAAACATACTCAAATATCCAGCCTCGTTTGTCAACAAACAACACAAGACCCCACCATCTTTCTCAATCAAGATTTCACATTATCAGTACCCTATATCTGCATCTAGTACACTTAACTGGCAGTTACCATAGAACTCATTATGACCAGAACAGAATAAACACATAGCCTACTACCGAGTGAGTCAAAGTGAGTGTTTCAAATGAGTAAACGCTTTTAGAGATGAGTAGACGACTTCTCAACCAACATTTGTGGTCTGAAAATACTCTTATTGTGAATTTGATTAAATTTCACTGAGAGCTGTATTAAAAAATATCAATTCACGAATATTTAGTCGATTTTTTTTTTATCTGAGGGGAATATGAAGACTAAAAGTTAGTAAACGTCACCACATGGGTGCGCTGCTGAGCCAAGATGATGATTTCCTGATTTCATTCAAACGCTCTAAAGATTAAAGAAACGTTAGTCTGAAGTTAAAATTAGACTGAAAATTAAGTAACCTTTTATACCCATTGCACCTTTCAGAGTTTGATTGGAGAAAATAAACACGTCTTGACTTGGAGACAAGAAAAAACAATGAAGGTTATGGAAGAAATCCCGCCATACAACGAACCCCGCCAATTTCCTCGCAACAAACGGAGCAATTTGAAACATATTTAAGACTGAATCATTACAACTAAACGTTTAATTAACAACTTAGGGGTTGGATATGCTATTTAAAAAAGCACAAGAGCGGTGGTATCCTTTCGTCTTGTTAAAAACAAAAATAGCCTCATGTGCCCTGTAAACGAAAATAAATGGGAAAATGACTAAATTACTACATTTGCTCACCACAGAGATGCATTGGTTCAGTCACACCAAACATCTACATACCTGATGGGTTACACGGCATATGTGAGCGATGTGAGAATTACCCATAATAAGCCAGTATGTGGTTTTGCTGTTATAGAAAACATTAGTTTCATTAGTCAGGAAGGACCCTGGGTGAAGGTCTCTCAACTCCCCTTTGTTTCTACGGAAATTTGAGTATTTTCCACTGCTGTCTTTAATCTGTTTGTCGTGTTGTTACACAAACTGCCATTATAAAGCAGCAACTCACATAATCCTACACAAACACTACATCATTGTTTCCACACAGTGATTTAAGAGTGGTTTTCGTGCAAGTAAACATCTTACCCGTATCTCTTTTTCTCACAGAAACACAGGCACTTCTTCTTTTCTATTATTGTACTGTTTACATGTGCGAGTACAATGCGTGTAACTTTTTTTTGGATAAATGGGTGTTGGCATGTGGATGTGTGTGTGTGTGTGTGTGTGTGTGTGTGTGTGTGTGTGTGTGTGTGTGTGTGTGTGTGTGTGTGTGTGTGTGTGTGTGTGTGTGTGTGTGTGTGTGATGTGGATGTGGCCGTGGGTGTGTCTGTGTATGAGGACTTGAGCATTACACTTTCTCTCCACTGTCATGTTTAACTGTCGTCCAGACTAGACAGTCTGCAAAGGTGTCTAGTCGAAACTACACCTGTTTGTCTGCAAACAACCTCGAACAACGCTGACTCTTTGTGTACCTGTCTGTCTATCTGTCAGCCAGCCAGCAATTACAGCTTCAATTTCAGCCAAGTATTTGCTTTCACACACACTTTCCAGTATCTTATCAATACGCACTTGAGTAGTCTCATTTTTACAGTCTGTGTGCCGGACTGCTCTTATCAGCGCTGTAGAGTAAACAGACTGTAAACGGTCTGCCGGATGGATTCAGACACAACAAGCCATTAGATGTCTGACTCTTTACACGCAGCAGTGGGGAATTCAGTGGTGGCATGTAGCCTGGTTTTCTATGGTTTGATGTTGTGATTCAACAAAGAAAGTCTGTGTCACTTTGGGGTCTGGCATAACCACATCAATAAAAACCTAATTTGATTTTACAACAGTTTGAATTCTGTGAGATTAATTGCCCATAGAGTGCAACATTAGCTTTCCAGAAGTATAAATTATTCATTTTCTGAATTATTTTTACTTGTTTGTCTCTCTCTCTCTATATATATATAAAAATAAAAATCAAGACAGCCCTGCCATGAGCTCAATGATATATATAGTACACTATCAAATGTGCATATAAATGAATATAGTGTAATACACTTAAATGCCTGGTTTCACAGACAGGGATTAGTCTGAGACAAGACTATGCCATAGTTCAATTAGAACATTTAAATATTTTGTATAAATGTGCCTTAGAAAAATATATTACTGGTGTGCATCCTGAGACCAAACTAAAAGGCACGGATATATTTTAAGATCAGTCAGTGCAAGTTTCTTTCAGTTGAAACTTATATTTTAGTCTGGAACTAGGCCTTGTCTGTGAAACCAGGGGAAAATATACGCTTAAAAAGTTTGGGGTCTAAGATGTTACAAAAAAAATGTTTTGAAAGAAGTATCTTTATATGCAGTATTATTATATATTATTTCTTTCAAAATACTTAAAGGGTTTTTTTTTTCAGAAAGTCCAGAAAATTACATACTTTGTTGTCCTAGAGTTTTATCTGTTGTTGTTGAAGTCAATGTCTGTCATGCGATTCCACTCAAAGCCGGTTGGTTTGATTCATGGTTTAGATAACGATTTTATGAAATACAAACAGAGAAAATTAAAACAAAATACACTTTTGGATTTGGTCTCTGCCACTTGAATCCCATTTAAATCAACCCAATTCAGATCGCTTGACTGAAAAACAACTCCTCTTTGCGAAAGTGGATCATTTTCCACTTCACTTTAATTCTGTCTCAGTCTCTTTCCATTCACAATTAGTTTTTGTTTTTGTATATCACAGCCCACTTGAAGATTATTGTATGATTGTAACACTGATAATGATGATTATGTATTATGATTGAAAGAGAGCCCATTACATTTAATTGTCTGAGGTCTTATGTAATCATAGTTGTTGTTAAAAATGTTGCTATATAGCACTAAAAGTGGTTCTTTGGCTCGTAATCATAGGGGAACCACTTTTGGTGCTGTATAGAACCAAATCTTGGTTCTTCAGTGGTTCCGGTTTTTCACCGGTTCTTTGGCATTACTGGGGGGCTATATAGCACCGCTACCCTATACAGAACCTGTTAAGCTCCTGTTGGTGTTCACAGGTTCTTCAGTGGTTCTTCAGTGGTTCTTCACCGGTTCTTTGGCATTACTGGGGGGCTATATAGCACCGCTACCATATACAGAACCTGTTAAGCTCCTGTATGGTGTTTCAGCGGTTCTTTAGTGGTTCTTCAGCGGTTTTTCACCGGTTCTTTGGCATTACTGGGGGGCTATATAGCACCGCTACCATATACAGAACCTGTTAAGCTCCTGTATGGTGTTTCAGCGGTTCTTTAGTGGTTCTTCACCGGTTTTTCACCGGTTCTTTGGCATTACTGGGGGGCTATATAGCACCGCTACCATATACAGAACCTGTTAAGCTCCTGTATGGTGTTTCAGCGGTTCTTTAGTGGTTCTTCAGTGGTTCTTCAGTGGTTTTTCACCGGTTCTTTGGCATTACTGGGGGGCTATATAGCACCGCTACCATATACAGAACCTGTTAAGCTCCTGTATGGTGCTTCAGCGGTTCTTTAGTGGTTCTTCACCGGTTTTTTCACCGGTTCTTTGGCA
>CM049799.1:2896446-3031446 GCA_027422405.1 Ptychobarbus kaznakovi
AGCAGTCTTTATTTTTCCTCCCGCCCATTAGAGATTAAGCATTTAATCGCTGAACCATTAAATGCAGCATGCATGAGCTTACTGTGATTGTTTCTGCAAACCCTCCTAATGAGTATCTGTTGTCACCGGCACTCGTCTCAACCCAACCCCATGCAGCCTTTGTCTTTGTCTTGACTTTGTGTACATCGCCCTCAGATCATTTGTGACTTGACTTGAGCAGCAGGACTTGAGTGTGACATGTGACTTGGCCAATCATGGCTCGGTCGCACCTCGTGTGTCAAACTGAGCTGTCCTCTGTGGAGACGAGACCAACACACGTCTGATGATGCCGACACCAGTCAGCTTCATCACACAATGCACAACAACGAACAATGGCATTACAGTGACATCCAAGACTAAACTCTAAAGAAAGCAGATACAATGTTTGCGACACAGCAAAAGAATAGTGTTAACATTAGGCTAAGTTTAAGTTTTAGGCTTTGGATCAGTGTAAATAAAACGCTGCATCAGAAAGTAAAGAACAATTAGAATATGCAAATATTACGATGAACAGAATACATATTCGATTGGAAAAATAACATTTTCATGGGCACATTCTAGTCATTTTAAAATTAAAAATAAAATAAAATACAGACCTCTAATAAAGTCAATGGAAGATTTTTTTAAATACAATAAAATTAAATAAATACAAATTTTAAATAAGCAAATATCCTGATCAATATCTGACCCTAGTCTGAAAATAATTAGATTGTAAATGCCTCATTATTAAATTAAATTAAATTAAATTAAATTAAATTAAATTAAATTAAATTAAATTAAATTAAATTAAATTAAATTAAATTAAATTAAATTAAATTAAATGAACACATTCTGCTGAATATTCTAATAAAGTCAGTCAGTGGAAGATTTTCAAACTTTTACAATTCTAAAATAGATAGCAAGCATAAGAGTGAAATTAACTACAAAAAGTTCAAACTAAATCTACTGCTTATTGAAAATAATGTTTGAGCAATATCAATACAGCTCTGGCTTGCAATGGGCTGCTCTTGAAATTCTAAATATACCCCATAATCAGAGTGACAGAGATTGAAATGGCCAGCATCATGATCTGAGGATACAGCTTGAGGTCTGTGTGTCTGAAGAAGACCCTACAAGCAATGGTCTAATGAAGGACTGGATATCAATCAAACGCTCTGCTAAGTCTCGTAGATGTCGGGAAGTGTGTGTGTGTGCGTGTGTGTGTGAGATTGAAGGCTGAAAGCCCATTGTGTTGTCAGTAATAGGGTGTGTCATTTTATAATTCCTGAGTCAGTAGAATATTGACCTCATTATAACTCCACCACACACACACACACACACACACACACCACACACACACACACACACACACACACACACACACACACACACACACCACACACACACACATCACCACACACACACACACACACACACACACACCACACACACACACACACACACACCACACACACACACACAACACACACACACACACACTTCACACACACACACACACACACACACACACACACACACACACACACACACACACACACACACGTACACACACTATTGCCCTACACACACACACACGCCCTCACACGCACAACAAAAAACACTCACACTGAAAATGTCCTCATAACTTGTAATACCTATGTTCATACCCACATATACACACACACACACACAACACTCCAACACACACACACACACCACACACACACACACACACACACACACACACACACACACACACACACACACACACACACACACACACACACACACACACACACACACACACACACACACACACACACACACACACACACACTTCACAATGTCTGGCACTCTCAAATACACATGCACATAAATTGTACGAATCTAACTTGACTGACTTTTTTATTCACTGGAATTGTTTTTAAGGGCCATTATTGAGTGTTTTTTCCCTCAACCATATAAAACACATTCGCATGTTGTCCATGCACTTTAATTAAAGATCAATTAAATGAAATAAACTCTCAATCGGAGGTTCTATAAAACTATTACCAAACATCAAATATAAAAGGTAATGTAATTAATGAAATATAATAACTGCTTTACTATAAATAAAATCTTGGTCAATATCTGACCCTGGTGTGAGGACAGTAATACAGGTGTAAGTATAAACTGTGCATTTATATGTGTGTTATTACAGATATGCAGGTGTTTTTCTCGGTTGTGAAGCACAGACACAACTGGTGCAACACTGAAAACCACCCAGTACCACACACACACACACTCGAAGCGGCTGAGCAGAGCATTAGTCTGAGTGTCCTTCAGGAGCGTGCAAGAGTGTGCAAGACACACCGAGCCGCAGAAAGAGACTGAGAAACGACATTAAACATGACACATAGATAATGCAGAGAAAAAAACACAATCCATCAACTTTCTAACAGGTGCGGCTTGAAATTAGTCTTCCAAGCCTGAGTTTCACCATTTTAGAAAGAAAATAAGAATAACATGCAAAACGTAGTGCAGGAAAATGATCAAATATAGCATTAAAAATATATTTTGAACTGCTAATCCCATTCCTACCTCTCAACCTAACTATAAGCATTTCTTAAAAATATCAAGAAAAACATAACATAACATCCTTGATGCGCATCATAAAAGACATGTGACTTTGCGATAGGATAGCATATTTTTAATTTCATGTTTCTTTGTGATATTTAGCGCAAGTTAATCAGGCAGTGAAGATTTTGTTCTCTTCAACTCACTGAATGGAAACAAGCTTTATTCTCAAATGTTTTATGCGATACTCCAATTTTGCGAATAAGTTTAATTCGTAACTTTGGATGGAAACCTAGCTAATAAGCATTTGATTTCACTGCCATAAAGCTTCTTGACAATTTTGGCAATTTTTGTAACATGCGCATGTTTTGATGCTTATTATCAGTGCTAAGGATGGAAAGAAGATGATTTAATAAAGGCTTGAACTTGGGTCTGTTCCTCATAGCTGTATGGATTCTGAGGATTCGGACAATTTTGGCATCTTAGTTTTGATTAATGATATTTTTTAATTGGGAGGTTGAGTTCTGAGAGGTTTCAGGTAGTCTTTTCTTAATATATTTAATATTGCGTGTTTCAAGAAAAGAGCCTAAATAAACAACATTGGTATTATTATTTTTCATTAGAGTCAACCTGCAAAATAAATGTATGACAAAAAGACTGAACCGGTATTAATCCATCTGATTTATTTTGTATTGTTGTATTGTTTCATCTGGTGTTGTCCTCGGAGAATCTATCCGGTAATTTCCGCCCCGAGGGCACCTTGAGGTGGAATGGAAACGTGTCTATTTTTGCACCCTCTGTAATGTGTTGGTTCACGTCCTAAAGTTGTTTCCATGCCTCCCTAGGGCGTGCGCGTGGGTGCTGCTCTCCAGCAATCCCACCCACACCACTCTGTTTATCTGACCAAAATAGGCCTTTCTAGACTGGAAAAACCCCGTCTAAGACACAACATAAACAGTTCCTCAGGAGGAGGGAGGACATATCCATGCTGAAACTGCCACTGTCCGGCCCGACAGGAGGTGAGAGATCCAAGCTGAAGAAAAGACAGCGAGGGGTCACACACACATCCGAGAGGTGACCCAGAGGTCATCTACCGTCGTAACGTTAGCGGAGGAAATCTTCACTATTGCTATTGCTCATGCTTAGGATTAAAGATTTAAACAAACCCCAAAGCCTCAGTATTAAGAGCTTGTGTGCAATCACAAGAATTTCTTGTTGAATTATTGTTTTTGAAAGCAATTGACATACAATTTTGACAATACAATTTTAGAGATGATAAAAGAAGCGAAAAAATGCATTTGCTTTGAAGACAAAATAAAACTGAAATTACAATATGGCTTAGCATGATTATTAAATCACAAAGGCTGAAGAAATTAAATTAATACAGTAAAAAATTGTAATACGGTAATTTTAAAGTAGTACTCTAAAATAAAAAAATAATTAAAATGTAATACTGTAATTGCTATTTTTCATAAATACATTTATTCTTATATTAGAGTTAAAAATATATTATTGTTATTACTATTATCAGTCATTTTTATAAATCAAACGTTTAGCCAAACTGTGCAGCAGCATAAACAACGTCATAAATATTAGTAATTAGTGTTAGAATAACAATGTAAAAAATTGTATTTATTTATTTTGATGTGAAAAAGTTATATTTATTATTTAGTTTATTTATTATTATTAATAATAATAACAACAGAATTTATTATTTAATTTTAATCTGAAATAGCAATATTTCTTGTTTTGATTAATATTTTATTAATAATAATCATATATTTATTATTATATATATATATATATATACATTTAAAAAAAAATTGTTTTATTGTGCAGTTTTTTATTTACATTTTTTTTTTTTATTTTTTTTTATCACTTTTATATTTATCAAAAAAGTCACAATTAATTTATTTCCCTAAATACTGGATGGACTGTTTTGCATTAGTAATCAACTTAAACTACAAGTCAACCCCCAAAATCACCCAGAACAGCTGTAAGCATAATTATTAATAAACATAAGCTGCAGGAATCACTGATGATGATTATCATCTATAATTAATAATCGTCATCATAATCACCACATCACTGCCCCAGAAATGATGTCATGACTGGGGTAAAAAGCTGCCATACCTATAATACCTTCACCTTTTCACCAAGAACACAAACTGTGTTAACTAACACCCTTCCTCCGCTTCAGCGTGACTACAATCCTGGGATTATTGTGTTCCTATCATCACGTTCTGAACCTGGAATGATTCCATTGATGTTATTGGTTCTTTTCAAGAACCAAAGTTAAACTAAACCCTTCCTCCGCCACAAACTGTACCTTTATTTATATGTGCAAATTGTATTCTGAACCTTTATTTATATATGATAGTGTGAATTTATGTTCTTCAATAATGAATCAAAGCATCATTTCATACAGTCCAGCTCAGTTCAGTTTAAATAATATCTGTGCAATCAAGTCAACGATAACGCTGGAAATGAAGTGTCCCCCACTAAGCAAAACAGAGGAACCAAAACTCCATCGGTTCTAATCCCCAACTCTAGTTATGAGCAATAATAATTATGACTCTTGCCTCGATGATGCAAATAAAACTAATAAGCTGTTTACTGAATGTCCCCTACTTAAACTGTTAGTCACAAAGTGAAGAAGCAGCTGCCTTGAAAAGTAATGCATGCAATGAATAATACAAACAAAAGCAAATCGATCTAAAAACTGGAATACGCTCGTATTTTTCCATCTTGATGACATATTACTTTACACGTAAATCCCAGAAAGCACCAAGGAACAAAAGGCCACTGTGTGCGCACCCAGTCCAACTCTCTACAGGCCTGCAGTGATAATTAGACACGGACCCAGAGACAGTTTACACACATTCACACACACACAAACATTTACCAAACTGGCTGACCCAGGTCTGCTCTTCATATAGCCAAAACAAAAAGAGGCAAAAACATGCCTGGTTCCCGTCAAAACTATTGAGACAGAGGTGTTGGGGATTGCGAAAATGACTGAGTCACGACACGCCAAACTAACATTACTGCAATAAATTACTGCTCGAGCCAAACGCGCCAAGCCTTCAAGGACCTCAATCAGGGAAGACGCCGTATCATTTAAGAGAATCTAAACAAGGTTGTGAGGGATACACATATAGTCTGTTAGAAATATAGCACCTGAGGTATAGCCACATAACAACACATTAAACAGACTGTGCGTGTTCCTCACAGCCTTGCTTTCATTTGTGAACCATTAAATATGGCGTCAACCCTGAACATGAAAAAATGAAAGGGTGCCATTGAAATAAGACACGTTTTTACATTTTAGTTTTACGTGCATTAAATGGACATCTTTGGCTGTTGCATGGTGTCGCACATTGTTTCTCTACATGCGTCTACAGTGCATGCATTTTCTCAACATGCATATTAAGCTAATCTAAGAAAACATTGCATTCATTGTCTACGTTCTCATTCTCATTGTCTACGTTACCCTGTTTACAAGGTTTCACTAATCAAAATAATAAAATATCAAACATATAAGTGCCTCCTAATAATAATATCACAGACTCCTATTGCTGTAAAATTTCAAATTGCCACAATACTGTCTAAAATCACTTTTTTGTATGTATTTTATGTACACTGCCATTCAAAATGCTGGGGTCAGTAAGATTTTTTTAATGTTTTTGAAAGAAGTCTCTTAAGCTCATCAAGCTGCATTTGTTTAATTCAAAATACAGTAAAACAATAAAAATATTGAGAATTATTTTTACAATCTAATATAACTGTTTTCTGTTTGAATAGATTTTATAATGTAATTATTACGCAGCGCTGAATTTTCAGCATCATTTCTCCAGTCTTCAGTGCCACATGCTCAGGAAACGTTTCTGTTTATTAATGTTTAAAACAGTTGCTCAGCATTTTTGTGGAAACTGTGATTCATTTTTTTAAGTCTTGTGTAACATTATGAATGTCTTACTGTCACTTTTGATCAATTTAATGCATCCTTACTAAATAAAAGTAGGCTATTTATTTCTGCAACCGCGTCAAGCTCAATGTAGTTCAGCTTTGAAACGCGTGATCTCACCGTATCTGAACAGCCCATTAATGAAATAAACATCCCGTTTCATACATCAGGTCGAGAGAGGTGACAGCAAAGCACACAGAAAATAGAGGAACGATTGTTTTAGACTGCATCCTCGGTTTGGGAAAATAAAATCTAGTTTTCTACCACAGGCTCCCCAGAGACTCAAATTGCAAGTTCCAACAAGACAATAGTATCCAACTGGTTAGAAGTAATTACAAGGGTTAACAAAAAGATGGAGGAAATTACCATTTTAAAGGTTGTAAACATCACCCAGCATGCTGTCAGAGTTGCTGTGCACCCTTCATTAAGGAGGTGGTGGTGGCACGCAGACTGACGTAGTGAAGAGTCGGAGGTTTTTTGTGCTGTCTGTCATTCTCTATAAGGCGTATTGCCAGCGCTTGTCAGATGCTGTAGGCACATTGTTGGTCACAAACATGGCACGACTGTGCTCCAAACAATTGCTCACTGTCACTGTCGGTTTGTCTTCCAGTCTCAAGAATAAATTATGGAGGGATGAGTCTTGCGTTGACTTTACCATGTCTTTAGAAGGAGCACGCAGAGGTCGCTCTCTGCTCAAACCCGTGTTTGTTAAAGGAAGTGTTCACCCAAAAATAATAATTTGCTGAAAATATATTCATCTTCAGGCTATCCAGTTTGTTTCTTCATGGGAACACATTTTGAAAAATGTAGCATTACATCACTTGCTCACCAGTGGATCCTCTGCAGTGAATGGGTGCCGTCAGAATGAGAGTCCAAACAACTGATGTAAACATCACAATAATCCACAAAAAATCCACACCCCTCCAGTACATAACTGTCACCCTTCTCCTCAGAGTCACGCCTAAGTTTACTTCACTATACTAGAAATACATCCTAATCTAATCATGACCAACTATATATCATTGGAAGGGTCTAAGACTTCAAAATAGATATTTTACCACTGCTTTTGTTACAAATTAGAGACAGTTATAGATTAATTTCTGACAAGAGTGCACCTCAAAAATCTACATCATAACAGGAGTTCGGACCTTTTCCCCTATCATGCATCAGAAATCATAAACTATATATCAATTGATACCTAAAAATAACAATTTATGGGTGTTACAATTTAAGTTTGGATAGTGCATGTTATCATCTATGTTCAAAAATAGGGGTGACTGTTAAAGGATTAAGGCTGTTGCTTTCTCCGGTGAAAAGATCATCTTGTATGAATCAGGAGAGAAATATGCACAGATCAAGCAGCGTTTTAAAGCAACAAACAATCCAGACCTGGTCTAAACAAATATGTGGGTGGATTTTGATGTGAAAGGACAACAGGGGAAAGACTTTTTCAGTGGAGGAAGCGTTATTGTGGACCAGAAACAGAGTCGAAAATGTCTTAATAGATGATTAGTTTCTTATTGCAGCTCTTTGCTTCACAATACATTACCTGATGGACTGGAGTCGTGTGGATTACTTGTGGATCATTGTGATGTTTTCATCAGCTGTTTGGACTCTCATTCTGACGGCACCCATTCACTGCAGAGGATCCACTGGTGAACAAATGTTGTAATGCTCCATTTCTCCAAATCTGTTCCCATGAAGAAGCAAACTCATCTACATCTACAGGATCCTCCATTAAAAATCGTACCTTAATGTATGTTGAGAGTCTCTGCCAATCTCAGAGGAACATCTTAAAATAATGTCAAGGGAAAGGAGAATTAATTTGATTGGTGTTATTTTTGAGCACAGATCACAGGGTTCTTAAGGATCTCAAGTATAAAGACAATAAAGTCAAACACAAAACATGAGCTTTCAAGCTCCATCAGATGCACTGAACACGAAAGAGCTTTCAAAATACCCACATGCTTTAAATCCCCTTGACATTTCCAGAAGTCATCAGATGTTCCACTCTCTTTCCCAAAAGCTCTCGACTAAATCACCGGGTGAACAGTGTCTTGAGTAAACACACATGTTTGCTGTGTTTGTGCTCAATGCAGTTTTTGGCAGGCCTCCCAAAATGGTTTGATTGGAAACAATTTACACCTCAGGATCCGATCAGACTTATTTTTCTCCACACATTTTTCCAACGCCAACACATTCCTGAGTCACTCGCACACATGGCTCTATTTTCCTAAATCTGACACCCTGATGTTCTCAGACCCCGCAGCCTGATGAGGAGTCCGAGTCAAAATCTTCTCATGATTAAAGGCTCCACAGCTGGTGGTGAGTCACTGTGAGATTGTATTTGGGATTGAACACATATTTCAGTGTCTCTTCATAAAGAGCAGAATGTATTCGTTAAGACATGTTTACATAAAAACACCCCCCACATCACTCTTCTGACATACCAACAGAAAGAAAGTTTGATTGCTACGTTAAACACGTGAAAAATAGAAAAACTAAATAAATAACTAAACTACATATGAAGACAATTTTTTTTTGAAAACTAAATAGTCTAACTTCATTAAAGATTATTTGCAATATTGTAGTTTTATTTTATATTCTACAACTAATGCTAATCGCACACACACACACACACACACACACACACACACACAACAACACATGAGTGATGAGTGTGAGTGAGTGAGTGAGTGAGTGATGTGAGTGAGTGAGTGAGTGAGTGAGTGATGTGATGTGATGAGTGAGTGAGTGAGTGAGTAGTGTGTGAGTGAGTGTGTGTGTTGTGTGTGTGTGTGTGTGTGTGTGTGTGTGTGTGTGTGTGTGTGTGTGTGTGTGTGTGTGTGTGTGTGTGTGTGTGTGTGTGTGTGTGTGTGTGTTGTGTGTGTGTGTGTGTGTGTGTGTGTGTGTGTGTGTGTGTGTGTGTGTGTGGTGTGTGTGTGTGTGTGTGTGTGCATGTGTGTGTGTGTGTGTGTATTGTGTGATTTTCACATTATAATTTAATACAATTATATTTATTATGTTTTTACATTATATTTTATTACAAGTAATGA
Source organism: Ptychobarbus kaznakovi (assembly GCA_027422405.1). Taxonomy (NCBI): domain Eukaryota; kingdom Metazoa; phylum Chordata; class Actinopteri; order Cypriniformes; family Cyprinidae; genus Ptychobarbus; species Ptychobarbus kaznakovi. The sequence continues at coordinate 2,906,044 of CM049799.1, forward strand.
TACAATTTAGTATGAAATATTAATAAAGTTGATATTACGAGCAATGTGAAATAGCAATTTTTACATATATTTAAAGGGAGAAATACAGACACCTAAAGTAAAAGAAGCTACTTATATGTAACTAATTATCAAACATACCTAAACATCTGTGCTTCTGCTTTAAACAAAAAAAGTTTTGTAACGTTTTGTGAAATGTGCCACGTTCTCCCTTTCTTTCTCATATAGACACGCACAAATTCAAAGACACACACACATGTAATGCTGAGGGTATATTGGAGGGCTAAAGTGCAAGTACACATGAACGGACTAAGCAGGCCAGCTCTGGGGAAGGCCAGTGACTCAGTGCGACTCACATACATTTGCAGACTGAGACAGGAGAGTGTTTCTTTTACATGCTCAAATATTCAGACAGTCTTTGAACTGATGAAAGCCGCACAGACAGCATAAACAAAAACACACATTAAAAAATCTAATTCTCTGACTCCGCTGGGAAACCCCGAGGCAGCACAGGCCAAATCCTGCGACACGGCACTGTGTCCATCATGAGAATACTAGTTAACGTTTTAAAGATGATTTCATTGCTGCTAAGGGAAACTTTGAGGGGGGGAATCCAGCTCATCCCCCCCCCCCCCCCCGCCCACGTCCTCACCTGGGGGGGATTAAGGGAATTTGGGGAGGTTTGTGGTCTGGGACTTCCAGGCCTGAACATTTACACTGAGCAGAGCACTGCAGCTCTCCCCTACACTTCACTGGTAGATAAGCTTGGTTAACCATGCGTTAGTTGCTCTTTTCACGCTGTTCTAAGATCAGCTTAACTAGCTCAAGCTGCAATTATTTTTCTGTAACCGAAAGAATGCAACACTCATTCAGTTCTGTAATGAAGCCCATGATTCGTGATCAGGATGAGGTCATCGCCATCGCATGGGTCTGATGTTAAACCTGAAGGCTCATAAAGCTGTTTCCAGTGGCAATAATGCAAAACAAACAATCCCTAGGGAAACGTTTACAACATGCAGCCTCTCGCTCACATCTTGTGGTTGTACATTGCGATTATTTTTGCTTGCTTGGGGTAGCGTTGTAAGGTGAGGAATCATGGAAAACTGAGGACTACATGGGGGCGGATGTACGGCAGGAAAGCACAGAAAGCAGAACACTCATCATTTTTAACACCCATAAAAAGTGAGGAGTTGATGATTAAGATTGAATCCTTATATAGATTGAATTTTGACTAATTTGACTAACGTTTTTTGGTGAAAAAGTGTGATCCACTCCACACGGCAGCTTATTCGTGTCAAGAACCGCTCAGCTAGGCATGTACTGTGACAAAACATAGTTAGTTTTGTTTTTGAGTGTTGATAAGAGAATAAATAAAATAAAATAAAATGTAATTAAATTCAATTAATAAATTAAATAAATAAATTAAATTTAAATAAATTAAATTAAATCAATCAAATAAATTAAAATGAAATAAAAAATGAAATAAAATAAAAATAAAATATTAAATAAAATAAAATAAAATAAAAAAATAAATAAAATTATAAATAAATAAAATAAAAAAATATAAAATAAAATAAAATAAAATTTAATTAAATAAATTAAATTAAATTAAAAATTAAAAATAAAATTAAAAATAAAAATAAAATTAAAATAAAATTTAATATTAATTTAATTTAATTTAATTTAAATTAATTTAAATAAAATTAAATAAAAATAATAAAATTAAATAAAATTAAATAAAATTAAATAAATAAAATTAAATAAAATAAATAAATAAAATTAAATAAAATAAAATAAATGAAATTAAATGAAATAAATGAAATGAAATGAAATGAAATGAATTAAATTAAATAAAAAATTAAATTAATAAATAAAATAAAATAAATAAAATAAAATAAAATAAAATTAAATTAAATTAAATAATTAAATTAAATTAAATTAAATTAAATTAAATTAAATTAAATTAAATTAAATTAAAAAAATACATACAGATTCACAAAGTACCTCAAAATAAACATGGCAAGACCTGACAAACTTTGACATAAAAAATAAAATGCTACAATGAGTTCTTCCTCTTTTGTTCAAGGCAAGAACTGAATCATGTTCTGATTCATTATTCTGAAAAGGAAGTTTACAAGCTTCACAGCTATTGCAGTATATTATATGTGTGTTTGGCTCAATAGGCTTATGGCGCTTTGTTTTGAGACAGACTGGTGCATTTACTAAGATGCCTGATTCTGAGGGGAAAAAAACAATGCATGAACTAAAAAAGATTAAAATGATGTACCCATAAATCAATTGAAGCATAAGAAGGAAGAAGAGATCTGGAGCGCGGCATCACGTTGGCAAGGCTCTACAGCTGGTGTTCGGGAGCAAGTGCGTCAGAGAGCCTATTCCCAGACGCGCGTGTGCATGACTGCATACGCACTCTTCCACACACTTCTGATCTGCCAGGAGTTAGTGTGGGATTGTTTCTACGCCTCAATGTGACGGCAGAGAATCCTGAGCTTGCTTGTATTATTTCTGATATTTCCTCCTTAATTTGTTTTTTTATTTTGATTAAATCACAATCCATAAGCTCATGTTCACAAGCCTTCTGCCGGTAACCACAGCAACATGAAGACACAGGCGATGTTCAAATCACAGAATACTGCATACTAACTGCACTTTTCCTTTGGAGAAGTATGATATGAAAATTCACCCCATGTATTTTCTAATTGCATGCATTGTGAACAATACATTTGTGCATATGCTGCATGTTTAAAAAATTTTTGACCCTGTAATTTTTCATCAAAATGTCAACTGAACCTTTTGGTGACACTGACAGACTTCACTCAGGTGACGTATGCAGGACTTCTCCAATCATTTATTCCACTTAAAACCCAACCCGGCACGCTTAAAATCATCCTCATCCACTTTCATGTAACACGCCCACATCTTAACATCCAATCAACAACCAGCTCATAGAACCAAGTCTTGCCCTACATTTTTTCACTCAAATGTATGTACATCACAATATGAAAAAAGATCTGTTGCTGTTGCATTCATCACAACCTTAAAGAAATAGTTTACATTATGCAATGATAAAGTTTCAAATTACATCATTACCACATGACCTCATCATGTAGCATGCTTAAAGGGATAGTTCACACAAAAATGAAAATTCTGTCATTAATAAATCAGAAAGGTAGCAAGGACATCATTAAAATACTCCATGTGACGTCAGTGGTTCAACCTTAATGTTATGAAGCTATGAGAATACTTTTTGTGCGCAAAGAAAACAAAACAATTATCAACAGTTTCAATCATAACATTACGGTTGAACCACTTCTGATTTTAACAGTCTTTACTATCTTTCTGAGCCTTGATCGTGTCATTGCTGTCTATGCAGGGTCAGAAAGCTCTCGATTTCATCAAAAATATATCAATTTTTCTTTCGAAGATGAACAAAGGTCTTGCAGGTTTAGAACGACACGATGAGGGTGAGTAATTAATAACAGAATTTTCATTTTTTGAATGAACTGTCGCTTTAATTTAGTTTATAAATATTACAATAAATATTATTTTACAATTTTAATCAGATTTAGTGTAAAAATATCCTATATCTTGGCTTTCTGATCCAATAATAAGTCTGATATTATTTCGTGTTCATCTTATTGCACTGTAAAGGGATCCAAATAAATAGGGCACAGTGTACTGTATTCTCCGTATTGATTTTCCTCAGGCGTTTATACCTGTATTTTGAATTTTGCACTGCATTGCATTGTGTTTAAGAGTTAAATGTCCATAAAATGAATGAATAATGTCCTAATGTCCTGGTTTTCAGGGTTGCTTTTTTTTTTTTGGAAGGTCATTGCATTGCATATTTTGGAAAATGAAGGATATTTCATGCATACAGAAATATAGCGTATAATGTGAGCAGTATACATACTATATACTACAGGGTTTGGTCAGTTAGTTATTCCTTCCCTTTTCTCGGACACATTTTGAGCGCTGATTCGGGAAGTGTTTCTGAGGAATGCAAAAGGCATTCTCTCTCTCTTCTGGCCTTTGCCACAAAGAAAAAGGAAGTGAAACACAGTCGCCTGTACACAAAGGAAGCAGTTAGATCCATTTCTGCACAGTCCACAGAGCATTTCTCTTCCACAAATGACACGACGACCAATATCAGGCTTGAAACACAACACGGTGCGACTGGAATCCATGCAGGCAAAGATGAGAGAGTTTCATCAAAGCACTTACCACAAGATCTAAGAAAATGGAGAATTGTTTTGAAGTACCTACAAGGCACATAAGAGCATGTTTCTTTGAATTCATTGAGTTGAGCACCTTAAAGTGGGACAACAAGTGGCAGGACGTATATTTTTAGGACGACAGAACAGAAGCAGATTCCCAGAAGCCATGAATGGAAATATAATGAAGAATCATCATGATAAAAGAAGACAAGTGGAACCACTTCTTTCCAGGATGTTTTATTGTTCCAAATATGAGGCTAAGAAGCATTCCAACTAAAAGCCCATTGTTTTAATTAACAATTACTTTGTTTCTTCCCTTTCCTCCTATTAACGCAAACTATAAAAAGTATATGGCTGTATGCAGCGCAAAACCACCTCTGGTTTCTATACGAGTGCAAACAATGTCAATCTGTGAAGAAAATGTTGACAGAAGTGCTGGAGAAGGAAGCTGTCTGATTCACAGATTGCTTAACTCATCTCTCGTCCTCTATTGACGTCAATAACCACAATAAAAAAACTCTCACCTGTTGAAACATTGAGCCAAATGTGCAAAGTTCACACAAATGCAGTGCAACTATTGGGAACTGTGGTCTCTTCAGAGAATATATTGAAGAAATCATATCGAGATCATTGTTTCCATGACTGATGATCTGATGGAAAGAAAACATATGCATTCATATACCTGTGCACCTTTGAAGAAGGTTAATAGTACGACAGATGTGCGTCAACATCCTTAAAAAAACAGCACAAGAAAAACACTGACAAAGATTTTTCTCAAATATCAACGTCAGTCTGCACGTCACTTTCATTATCTGATTAATGACACACTTTCTTTTGATCAACTGTCAGCACAAGTGTCTACACACACACACACACACACACACACACACACACACACACACACACACACACACACACACACACACACACACACACACACACACACACACACACACACACACAGACACAGACACAGACACACACACAGACACAGACCACACACACACACACACACACACAACACACACACACACACACACACACACACACACACACACACACACACACACACACACACACACACACACACACACCACACACACAACACACACACACACACACACACACACACACACACACACACACACACACACACACACACACACAGACACACACACACAGTAAACAAAAGATTTGACCTGTCAAACTTGATCATTTAATTAACAAAGTAAGAGGCTGTAGTTTTTAAAACGCTAATAATATCTTAAAGTGACACGAACTGATAAGTGCTATAATGCATCTACAATGCAATTTGATGCCTTTCTCTGCAAGCTTGTGGGGGAAAAACGAGCCACTCAGATCTCTGCAGGTGACGTGGTAAGGGGATCTTATTTTAATATTCCAGCCCCTTCTGCACGTTTCCACCCATGGCACCGCCATCGTGTTTTCTCAAAGCAACAACAGTGAAGTTCAAGCAAAGCATGCTAACTGTTCTGTCCTTGGCTGCACAGACGAGCACAGAACACTGTTTAGAGTCTCAGAGGAGACAAGAGAGGAGTGGATTTATTGATTTATTTACTGTATATTACGCTCCTGCCACACAGATCTAATATAAACATGCAATTTCTTTCACTGTTTTTGTAACTCGTGTGTGTTTTAACATAAACTTGTGTGTATTTGACAGTTTAAGCACCATAAAACATAAAAGAGAGCGTAGTTACTCACGTCATGTGACAGCTGCTTTCTGTGCGCGTGCTTCAGATGTGTGCGCTCAGAAAAACGTATATCAGACGTTTAAACTAATATGGTTTAAAACGCTTGTTTTCAGAATGATAGACATGATAATCAAAACAAATAACAGATGTTTTTTAGCAGAGTATCTGAGGTACTAGCTGTAAAGGCACAGCCCTATTCTGGAAAAGGGGGCGGGGAGCAGCAGCTCATTTGCATTTAAAGAGACATGCACGAAAACAGTGTTTCTGCTTCCACTCAAAATAGGCCTTTTCAAAATTATATAATAACTTATCTGTGGGGTGTTTTGAGCTGAAACTTCAGTCACATTCTGGGGACACCTGAGACTTATATCACATTGTAAAAAGGGACATAATAGGTCTCCTTTAATTATTCTGAATCCTAGCACATAAACGGTCAAAGGTCTGCATTTAGCAGCAAACAATTTGAGATTCTAACATTACTACTAATACAACAACTAATAGTATCTAATTCATGCACTTCTGGCGGTTCAGTATGTGAATTTTTGGACAATTGCTTCACTGGCGAGGGCCACAGACCTTGCTCATCTCCCGTTGCCATGGTGACGGTGACCACTGCAGAGAGGCGGACTGATTATAATTGGGCAATTACGCAGGTGCTCGTTACAGCTTGTTAAGGCTGGCCCTGCTGATGCAGAGTAACGAGACAGATGTTTGGCCGGTTTAATTAGCAGAGGAATAGAGGGCGCATTCCACTGAAAGTGAGCGTCGCTGTATCCCACTCTCTCTGAACGACAGAGCACTTCAGAGAGGACTCTGAAGGGTGCGTTAATGTCTCATGTGTGCTTTCGGTCCATCCTACATGAAGCTGCATGTCACTGATACTTCACTTTTAATTGGAATGTTACATCAGTGACTTTGAAGCAAAATGTTCAAAGCTGTAGTGACCAATATTACCTTAAGCCAAGGTGAAATCTAAATTGAATCCATTTAGTTTTGTAATCCATATATATACACGCACACACACACACACACACACACACACACACACACACACACACACACACACACACACACACACACACACACACACACACACACACACACACACACACACACACACACACACATGCACACACGCACATGCACACACGCACACAACACAGACACACACAGCGAGACACACACAGAGAGAGAGAGAGAGAGAGACACACAGACAGAGAGAGAGAGAGAGAGAGAGAGGAAAGTTGTTAGTTTGGAAATGTAATAGGTTACAGATTACACGTGACGTTACCCTATTTAAAATGTAATAAGGAGTGTAACTATTTTGATTACTTTATTAAAGTAATGTAACTGATATATATATATATATATATACATTGTATCAAATAACTCTGGCAAGTGTTCAGGAAAGGTGTTTGAAAACAATAACTACTTTTGCAATTCCAGTTGATGACAGTAGTGATGCAGAGATGACACATTTCATCCCTAAACCTGTCATTTTGTGGACTGCTTGCTTAGAAAATGCACTCCGATGAAGAAGTTACCCTGATGGACTTGAGAAACTGAAGAGATCACACTCTCAAGAACACGTACAAAAGCGAGGTGACATCTTCTCACCTTCAGCCTAAACCTGGCAACTGCCAGCACCACAGCAACAACAATTCCAGTATACAAGAGCACACATTTGTCTGTCTTTCTTATTCTTACTGTAAAAGCAGACGGGTTCCTTATAAGGTGAATGAACTGACTGTACAACGTGAACAGGGAGAGCGATACGAAAAGAGCTGTTTAACCGTTTGAGTACCGGACAGTTTTGAGTGTCTTGTGGTTTGATTGACTAAAAGCTCTCAGCTCTTTCTCACTCTGAGAATTGCCACCTCTCTCACGAGACCACCACACACCACACGCCCTGATGAGCCACACCTGTTTCTGCAGCTCCTCAGCCGAATATGCAAGACAGATTGACATATTTAGTCATTGTTTGTGGTGTGAAAAGGGACAGGCATAACCAAACAGTTTAGCTGGCTTATATATATAACTCTCTTAGGGTTACATGAGTTAGAAAACACAATTAACCACAAAGTAAACACTTTATAATATATAAAATATTTTGAATGTCCTAGAAGTGTCTATGAGACAGCAATGAGATTAAATGAAGACTTTTGCTTAAAACCCTTACGTTCCTTTTCAAATATACCCTCGGAGTAAATAAATGAATGATAAATCACAAATTAGTTTCAGGAGATTCAAAAAAACATTCTTATATTTGACAATATGCCAAAGTCTGCAATCAATAGCCTGGAAGTCTGGAAAAACTCAAAACGTCTGCAATCAAAATCTCAATATAAACTCAAACATTTCATTTCACTGAAATTATGAAATTATCTGAGTTATCCACATCCATTTAGTCAACAATCTTCTAATTTTTGTCTATTCATAAGAAATTCCCAAACAAGCGAAATTTAGTCATAGTGGATCCATGGACACAATACCATTCGTATTTTTCAATTTATTGGAAAAGGGGTTTAAAATTAAACATATGTGTGGTTGTTTTTGTGAGACATGTTCTGAGGATCATCTGTGCCAATTTTTGTGAAAATCAACAACAATTAAAGGGAGGAACAGGAGGTGACATGGTGATTTAAGACACATTGACTACTTAACTTTAACCAAAACAATGGGACCATCATTTTAAACCCAGACATTTTGAAGTGCAAAAAAGGGAAATTTGAATTTTGTGTAATGCTTTGGGATTTTGTAATATTTTGAAATCAGATATTTTGACAACTGTCTCAATGTTTTGTTTGTTTTTTATCCATAAAGTAAAAGTCAATGGAGTCCAAATTGTTTTGGAACTTGATGACTTTTATAAGCAAAAACAGTCAGATATACCATACTTTTGAATTTTAGACACAGCTAGCTCTTTAAAAAACAACCGTTGTTCCTCATGGGAGATGTAATCAAATGTTGCAATACAGCACCACATATTTGTTATTTGATTTAGATCGCAATCTATTCAGCTTGAATAGTGCTTTTTATAACCTGATGTAAACTCTGTTGAGGTAAAGTATGTTCGAGCAGCGGATGTTCTTGCACACATTAGCGTGCATGTCATGAGTAAGATCTACCATGAGGGATACTGAGAAATCAAAAACTATTAAGTTGTAGAAAGCACGGCAGACTTGATGCTCACACCCTGATGTGTATCAAGACTTCTGACAGCTTCATACATCAGCCGTGGAAGAGCAGCAGCCGGGCCAGTTCACACACAGAGCGGCGCTTTCAGTTTCTCGACAAAACCCACACACACACGCATTAACATAACCACAGGTGACACTGCGTTTTTCTTGTTGTTCACACTCACAAACAGAGGGAGAGTACAAGTATGTGTGTGTGTGAATATCAGGAAATTCACAGGGTGAGTAAAATAGACTGATCTGATTACATGGTATTCTGTGTGTACGGGCAGGAGTGAATCTCACAAACCCAGACAAGAAAGTGTTACGGTCGTTTTTAACCAGACAATAAACACACCAAATAAAAGAATTAGAATTATATTCTGTCTGACGAAAAATGAATCCTTTTAATGAAATTAGCACATCCCAAATTCACATTACCGTAATGCAAACATCTTGTTCTCATTAACGTAATTTGAAATAAAACAGTGCTTTATTTAAGTTGCACAGTTGTATTTGTTGTAATGCCTTAAGTTATGTTGACTAAAATAATCAAAACATTTAATAAATAACCATAGAACCCTAAAAGGGCTTAATTTCTTAATGCAATTTTTTTTTAAAACACAACCTGGGTACGTTTCGCAAGAATCACCCACATGTAGGACAGGTTATGGGAAGATGCATTGCTGGAACACAAACTGGGCGTTCAGACCACACTGAGATGACTAGAGCATCTGCGAAAAACGCCGCTGGGTCACACCAGTATTACCACAGAGCTCTCTCAGGGTAACACATACGAACAGGCGACGGCTGCTTTATTAGCAGATAAGTGATGAGTAACACATGAGATCAGTACTGACTACTGATCATGTAAATGCTTCTGATATCACATCATCTTCTCAGTGAAATCATTCTATGGAATAGGTGAATATTTACTGTAGTTATTTTTGCATGTTTTGATTTGTCATTGGGGGGAAATAAGGCTTGTTCAGATTCAAGAAAACTGAAGCGTATACGTAACATGTTTTATACCATGTTTGCATTCAAGTACACATACACAGTACCATGAATTTTGTTGGAGATTCCTGGGAGAATGGATCTCTTTGGTCATTTTGGGAGATTCGGTCTGAGCATCATCAGTGGCAATTTTTGTGAAGACCGAACAAATGTTTCTCCTAGAAGGAGTAGAGAAAATAAACTTGGCACTATGGGGTAATATGGTAAATCTCGACAAATTTGGCATGGTTTAACCTAGCATAACCAAAGGAATATAGGACCTCAATTTTTAGGCCAAGACGTTCTAAAGTATTGCCTGTTTTTCTGATTATTTTGACCACTAGGTGGCATTGTCATCTGTGCTAATTTTGATGAAAATTAGACAAAAAAGGACAATTAAAGTGGACAATCCGTTTTGTTAAGACTCAAAATGACAGAAATTGAAACCACTTCTGCATGACCAAAAAATCGGATGATAAAAGAATTAATAACAATACCACTATTTCAACAATTGTCTGTTATGAACTATGTGCATGGTACACCATTTCTCTATTTTGCATTATTTTTTTAATCAGTAGGTCACTGTGTTATTTGGTCATTAGGATCACATTTACTCTCCAACATCAAATTTATGAATGCCCTGTCTATTATTTCCGTTGTGTAGTATATATATATTATATAGCCTGTGTATGTGTGTGCGTGTATCCTCTTTCAAATGCATCACCTAAATGCAGTGCATGCAGGCTGGCCAACCACACTTCCTCCAGACATCTCTCTCTCTCTCTCTCTCTCTCTCTCTCTCTCTCTCTCTCTCTCTCTCTCTCTCTCTCTCTCTCTCTCTCTCCTCTCTCTCTCTCTCTCTCTCTCTCTCTCTATGCATCAAACTCTCACACATTTACACTCACACTTCTTTGAAACCCATTTGCAGGGAAGTGAGTTAACACTAGTTTCTGGAAATGGCTTTCACTGTTTTATAATATTGGCTGATGAGTCTGCAGGGCCAGAAATCCATACAACACAATCTAAACGGGTCATCTGAGCATCTCACTTACAGAACATGAAGAAGATAAGTGATAAAACGAGATGTGTCAGAGGGCAGCTTGTTTTCGAGGTGTTATCTCTTCCAGCAATCATATCGGGAACGAAGACAAAATGACTTTATTTGCTTCTTCAATGTCAGTTCCTGCTCAAACTTTGCATATTTTGTCATTATGCTGCTGTTAGCTGGTTTCAGAAAAGCAAAAGAACCCCAAAACCATCTATAACCAGCTGACAGATAGGCTGGGATCAATTAAGACCAGCAAACCAGGTTTTAAGCAGGATCTTCAGGCAAGCAGTTCCCACAAAATGTCTTTACTTGATTTTGAAGATGTGTGACACATTTTGTAGTTGTAAATAAAACAATGCAATGTTAAACCTTTGCATCCTAAAACACTGAACAGATTATTAAAGGTGTGTTCTTGTGTTTGTAGTCAGGGCTGTGCTGGAACACACACACACACACACACACACACACACACACACACACACACACACACACACACACACACACACACACACACACACACACACACACACACACACACACACACACACACACACACACACACACACACACACACACACACACTTCTGCTAATTTCAAAAGAGGAAGCACTCCAGAGCTATGAAAAAAGCCAGACTAATGGCTAATTGGGGTAGTCAAAGAGCACGTTTCTGTTTTTCTTTTCCTTTTTTTCCCCTTTTGTTCCCTTTCTCTTTGGGTGGGTGTAAGATTAGTGAAAAAAAAATCTAGTTGCAACACTGTATGATGCAACATTGTGGTCCTAAATAAAGACCAATATGCTTTTGTCAATGTGCATGGGGATGGAAAGTATATAAAACATTCCTACAAAAGTGTGCATGCATTCATATGCATGTCCGCCCTACAATTTACAGTTACCAACAGCGTTTAAGTGAAACTTCGCCGATAGCACACCACCACAGAGGGAAATCACCAACACCTCAGAGAGCTAAATATATTTCAAGACACTTTATCTTGCAGTGTCAGTTGCAATGGCTGCCGCTCAGAAAATCCTCTTTATGCAATCACTAAGGTACAGCTATTATTGCAATAATTCAGAAGCAATGCTGTCTGGAAATATTCAAAGCCTTTTGTCTGACGTCCTTTTATAGTACCTAAAACACCTTTATCGTCAACTGAAACAAAACTCATGCCATTATGAAGGGGAAGACCTTTGTTAAGATGTTCGAACATGTGATGCGAGCCAAGCCTGGGGGCGTCTCTGTGTCACAGAAAGAGAAAATGAAGGGAACCCAAACAGTGACTGTGCTTTCAATAGTATGAATAGTCTCTCACATGAGTGTGATGTGATTTGCTTGGGTGTGTGTGGGATGTTACTCACAATAAACACTCACTGATACACTCTGATCTCACATCATCAGAAAATGACGTCACTTTTTGAAATCACTTTTCATGACCTGTTGGTGACCTGTAGTCATTCCTGAGTGCCTGGTCAAACAATGCTTGACCTCGGACCTTTCAATAAGAGAAAATGTGATTATTAAATTCCAAAAATGGTGGAAATCAATCGCATTAATAAACAGAGACACATAAACAGAAGCTTTATTAAACTGGGTGGAGCAGCATTTCCCGATCATTGTTTTTTTGCCAAAGCTCCCTATAATTCTCAGAATCTAAGCCAGTAAATGTACTGTCTTAGTACTGTACTGTACTGTAAAAGTGCTGCCTGGAATTCATTCCTAACAAGTTCTGGCATGGTACAGCAATTCAGATCATTTATTACAGACAGCATTTTCTTCAAGGTTCAAATTCATTTTTAGAAGATGCTAAAGTAAGAACAATAAAACTGAAAGAATGCATCATTATCTTCAATAGATTACCAATAAACCACAAGAATCAACATTGATTTAATCAAAATGCTTGCAGTTTGTAAATACAGGCCTACATGCAGTTGATACCATGAGTGCAGACATATTCGTATGTTAAATACAGAAGCTAAAAACGGTTTCTGTGGTAGAATGCTGGCCTTTAGAACTCAAAAATGTTTGCTTTTATTGATATATTTCTTTTGACTTACGGGTAAAGCTCTTTTTGGAAAGTAGAAAAGCTTTTGGACTTTAGGTACTCACCCTCATTTCCTTCCAAAACCACATGATGTTTTCATCGTGTCATCACCTATAACACATAAATGCAGTCCATTGGATTCCTGTGTAATACTCAAAGTCTTCAAAGTTTATTTGAATGTTTTGAGTAAAATGTAGACGTAAATTTAAGTCGTACTCACTCAAATCCACCCCTCTGTCGAAGCTAGCGCGCTGCATGTCGTAACGTTCGTTTGTAAGCGCAGCACAGTGGATATCAATGAATAAACGCAAACCTCAATACGGTAGATTTGAATGCTTGAACATAAAAGACACTATATTGTCAGTATTCAACTGAACTGTTTTGTATTGTGATTGAAATGCCAGTAGACGGAAAAGAAGTCATATTCACTCAAAATATTCGCCAATCTGTCAAAGTTTGTGCACGCATAAATGAAGAAACTGCACACAAAACCTCAACGCGAGGTTAATGTAATAACTAAAAAACAGAGACATTCTTGTTAGAATGCACCAGATATAAAAACGATAGAATAAAACAAAAAAATCAAATCAAGTCAATATAGCCTAAGTGGATTGTCAATTCAGAATTTACTAAGAAATTCATCACAGGTATTCAAGATATTATTAGAATTTCACAAATTGTAATTAAAATATTTTTAATAATTATTTTATTATATTATTTATTAGGCTGCCTATCCACCTTTTTCTTTAAAGCGGAAGTAAGCCTATGGGCAAGACTTCCGGTTCATTAGCGGCTCTGGGGAAATAACGAGAAGAATAACAACATGCAGTAAACAGTAAAACTGTATGCACTACAAACCAATGTAAGACACACCAATTTTCAAAATCAAACAGCAAAACAAACTGTTTAGCTAAATATAGCTGGACAAGGATGAGACCGGAAGCTAGACCCATGCAATTTACAAATGGCCACGTTCTTTCAGAAAAAGGTGGATATTACTCTCCTCATTGATGCTCCACACTACACATCAGTAGGTAGTGGAAATGCATTATAAGTTGGTTTGCCAACCGCCTCTAAGTAGAAAGAAGAAGAAGAAGAAGAAATTTCCCCTAATTAAACTGCCGTCTGGCATGTTGTCAAGTGGCTTCACTCGTGCTCTCTAAATATTTCCCCTCCTCATTGTCGTCCATATGCCCCCTGTCTGTCTTCACGTGCCCTCGAGTGGCAGGGCGGCGCGGCACGGCCTTTTCCTGCCAATCTCGTTCATCCTGTTGACATCCGCATGCCATGTGCTAAAGGTCTCAGACTGCTACGAGGCTCCTCTGTGCATCACCTGCAGCTATGTGGCTGTTCCTGCGCAGTCACAGAGTGCAGATTAGCAGAGCGTTCATTAGCGCGATTAGCTGCGGACAAAACAGACCCCTGACCCACGGCACAGTAGGATAATGAGGGCCTGGGTGGTGAAAAGGGGGGGTGCTTGATTTTTAAATGCTAATAGCCATCCGTTAGCACTAACAATCTAGCTAACTCAAAAGTTTCTTTAAATGATGCCGCTCTTCCATTCGTAAAAGCATAATATGCTTGTGAAGGACTTTTACATTGTTCTCCTTGCCTGTGGGGACACAAAGAGTCATTCTCACCTGACTCATGACTCCTACAGGGCTCTCACGGATCAGTGCTGATGCTAACGCTAACCTTGCCCAAGAAGATGGAGAGATGTTATCCGCTGGCTTGTTAAGTGCTCGACAGTAGTTCACAGAGGACAGTCCTGGTTTTTGGTGTCCTCTCAAGTTGGCCACATACTATCCATGTTAAATTGAAATAATACTGTTTGAATGCACAAACAGGGCCTGTACAGGTGTCAGGATTGTTTTCCACACAGTTTTGATCATTACAGAAAGTTCCAATGCAGTCATTTCCATATACGATCATAACTATATCATGTGGGTGAAAGTACACTGAATATGAGTAAACATTAATCAACTAAAATACATTTTAAACATACACAAAGCACATACTTTGTGCTAACAATGAGCCAAAAATGCTAAATAATAAACCTAATTAGAGTTAAGACAAACAGAAAATAACACTGGAAGTTTAACAGTTGCGTTATGTGTACAGTATACTGTAAAAAAATAATAAATACAGGTTTATTCATAATATATTCTCATGTATATTTTTGGAAAGTCTTAATATTTTTGCAATACTGTTCGGATATATTTACTATTTTCACAGACTGTGATTTTGGTTTGCATTAAAGTTAGAGTCAGTTTGGCTCACAAATATAATGATCATTATTTATTATAATAATATGGAACTCACAACAATTTATAAACCATAACATACAAAGATTTTTGTATCCTGTTTTTTTTAATTGATAGATTTCAATTATGTTTTGAGTTATTTTGAACTAGAATGTGCCATAAGTTTCCTTGCCATTTTCAACTAAGCCTACAGAAGTGTGTAATGTGCATAAGCCAGCCTTTTGCTTTCATTTTCATTATAAGCCCACACAACAACATTTCACACGTGTGTGTGTTCAGTGCTTTCATTTTCATTATGCCACACAACAACATCAAACAGTATCCAGTCAGTAACTCAACAGTACAAAAAAGAGAAAGCCCCATGGCCTCATTTCAAGTCATGATCTGAAGTTGTACATTTACGCATTTGGCAGATGCTCTTATCTAAAGAAACTTAAAGGGGTTATCGGATGCAAAATTCACTTTACAAGTTGTTTGAACATAAATGTGTGCTGGAAGTGTGTGTACACATCCATCCTATAATGATAAAAATCCACCCAAAAATCCACCTTTTCTTTTTTAAATCCACTTTCTCAAATCAGGCTGTTCTGAGGTTCCTGTCAGAATGACGTAGTTCTGTACAGTAACACCCCCCCCCCCCCCCCCCACTCACACACACACACACACACACACACACACACACACACACACACACACACACACACACACACACACACACACACACACACACACACACACACACACACACACACACATCAATAGTTGATTTACAAGACCACTAACTTTAGACTCTGAGAGCTGTCCGCCTCCGGTGCAGGGGAAGACAAGATGTCTCCGATTAAGTGATTGAAGTGTTTAGTTATTGGATGTAATAATGAATATAGCAGTCGTCATTTACTCCCGACATCTGAGCCGCTGAAGACACAGAGGATTCGTTACTTTCGCTTTGAAGGGAATGCGCCGATCCCCGATCTACATAAATTACTCTATGTTCATGCAAATCATTCGTAATCCAGCTTTATCGACAGAAGAAGTGTGTATAAACGTTTTTATGAATCTTTGAAAATCGCCTTTCCTAATAATGTGCTAGTTAGCCAGTTTCGCGGCTGAAGTTTAGTAGTATGCTCCATAGATATATAAACCTAGATGCCTCATTAACGACTGTTTCTATGGTCCGCGATACGTAAGCCATCTGCCATTTTTGGAACGGTCTGCGAATCCTTGAGCGCATTGACTGTGTGCGTCTACAACAGCAAGTTATACGCTTGTATATCTTTGAAAATTCATTGATTATTATGGTGAATGCGAGATGGCTGACGCGTCAATGTATCTGGAGCGGTCGAATAGGGCGTCTACACATATCTATGGTCTGCTCATCATTCCACGGAAGAGAGGGGCGGAGTCAGCACAGCTCACTAGCATTTAAAGGAACATGGACTAAAAACGGCATGCTGATAATTTTGACAGGGTGAAAAAGGTGTTTTTTATACTACCATTGAGAAATTTTAAACAAAGTATGTTATAGACTTTTCGTTAAGACCCTAAAGAATCGTATCAACTTGTGGAAAATGGACATCCGATGACCCCTTTAAAGGCACTGAAGGTGTATTTTATCATTCATTCATGCATTCCCCGGGAATCGAACCCAAGACCTTGGCACTGTTAGTGCCATGCTTTTCTATTTAATCAAAAGGACCTTTATATGATTCAGAATATATTACATGAGTCACTACTTTTAATTATGTTTTTTGGAACTTGACAACCATGGTTGCTCAGAAGAGCTCATAAGTGACCTTTCACAAACCACAAACATTAGAAAATGTGTGGAAACGCCACAAGCATAACATGCGTTTTATATTCAGCTCCAAAGTACCTGTGAAAAGCAGCTGTTTTAGAAACAGAGAGTAGAAGCATCTGGTACAGACTTCTAGAATGTGTGTTTGGAAATCTTGCTGCCAAATTAGAACTTACGACTCTCCCTTTTCCCTCCGGAACATTCCATCTGCTCCGGCAGGGAAGTGTGCAGTGATGTGCTAATAGTTGGTGAACATATTTAAGTGTTCCCTCTCTCGGCTGAGCCACAGGCTGCATGTTCACCAGCTTGACTGATATGACCACAGGCGCACCGCTGCCGTCCTCTCTCTCGTTTAATCCGCTTTTCTCTTTCACCCCATGCCGTACCTTCCCCACTACAACCTGTCAACCCAGATTAACCTTTCAATCAGAAAAAAATGACACTTACGAGGAAATTGTTTACATGAGGCGTGAATGAATGTTTGTGCATAAACCTCCAGTAAGCGTGATGAAAAGATTAGAGTATTATCTGTTTTTTTATATTTGTTAAGGGGAAGTACTGTTCTACAACCAGTTTCTAACGTCTCATGCATGTCTGCCTTCAAAGAAAGCAGAACTCTTCCATGTAATCCACTTTGATCTGGACTTGGTGTGATGAAACTGACAGACGTCTGACGTCAGGCGAGTGGGATCAATTGATATCGAAAGCTGTTTGATGGGAAAACATACTGGGGAATGCATTTAAACATCAATGAATGTGGCATATGACCACCTTCCTGTTCTATGACAGTAAGTAAAGTGAACAGATAATAAACAAATGGTGTGGCTAAAAGGTCAAATACAGGTTTTAACCTTTTTTGACCTTTAGTGATGGTTGCTGAATGAGGTGATACAATGGTTTGTCTAAACATGTATGAAAAATATAAACGGTTATAAAAAAGAAAAACAATAGTAAAGCTATTCTAATTATTATATTATAATCCACTCTATAAAAGCCTGCTATGTGATCCAGTAAATTCTTAAAAAGAATGATATCTAGAATATGAGTTGAACTTTGTGGTGGTGGAATGAAGAGAGAGGAAGCCAACTTCCCGTGTAGCCATTTTGATTTGAAGATATCAAAGAAGTGAGGCGGAAGCCGCTGTTCTTTGTGCATATACCACATGGTTACGGTTGGATATGTATCTTTTGTTTGTCTTTTTTTTCTCTAGCCTCACACTTTCACTTTGACTGGTTCATTCATGAACAAACAGGCCTAATTTTGAAATGAAAAAGACTTACTCATTATTATTGTAGACAATGGAATCGTAATATGAGTTGCTTGGCTGTATCAATTATGATGATGCAAACAATAGGTGTAGCTACTTTTAAATTACAGTGCATTTAAGCCATGCGCACCTATAAATGTAGCATATGAATTTGTATTTCTTGAAAATAGAACCCGTGACCATGGTGTTATATAGCATCATGCTTTGAGACTCCTAAAGAATGACCTCAACCCTGATCTCAACTGATGACACAAATAAAAGTCCACACAGATCATTGTCAGTGAATCATTGTCACTCAGAAAAACTATTCAGAGGACAAGAGAAGCACTGCTAGAGAACAGAATACTTTTCTGAACAACCTTATAATTGTATATTTTCCTGACATTGTATTCACCAAGCTCTGGTACGTTATTGCAAAAAAAAAATAGGCCAAACTAATATGTCTATATATTTGTATATTCGTAGTTGCTGTTTTTTGAATGGATTTTCTATTATGGGTGAAGTATGTCTAATATATGTTTTCAGTTTGGCAGAAAATTGCAGTATCACAATCAGGGTTTTTTACACTGTATCTAGACATATTTTAACAGGATTGTTAAGATTGTATACACAAGTGTTTAAAAATGATTAGGCCTATATAACTTTATATTTGACCTCCTATAATGCTGGTGATTCAACAAGGTTTTGCCCCCTTTTTCACTGAGCGTTGTCTGAAAAACGTCTGTTTATTAACACAGTTCAGGGATTTTTCTAAGTGCAGCGGTAGAGGAAGTTGAGTGTCAGTCTTGACAGGAGTGTGCTACCTGAAGATATAGGATATAGGTGAAAGGTTCTGCACTGCTGCCGAATGGCGAAACGTGGGTTTGCACCTGGCTTCAAGCCCAGTCAGTGATGATTCAGACTTATTAACATATTGAGGAGACAGTAGTGGCTTTCTTTTAGTGATAAACAGGTGTTCGTATGTGGTCGTGTGAACGTCTTCCCACACCCCAGGTGAGAAGCGGCATTGTGTCCTGACCTCACATACTATAACTTCCCTAAATGTCTAAATGTATGAGAGTATGAGATAACAGGACTGTATTGAAGTTTAGTTCACATTAACTTGTCACACTGGGCTTTCAACCTCACACTCTTTCGACAGCATGTTGTGCTTTTCTATCTGTTTTCTCAAGTTTACTCCCCCTCCTCCACATCTCCATGTGCGGAGGCGTTGCCTCTGGAATCAGGCCGAAATGGGAGAGGTTTCCCGGTCGCTCACTAAGGAGGAACTACTGTGTGGTCTTGCCCTTATATGGGACGGATATCAGTTGCCAAATCATGAGTCAGTCAAGTCCTGATCAATACAGAAGTATAGATACAGCTTATACTTTAAAGAAAGACGTTTAATAGGTAAGTCTATCTGTGGGATCAGACTCTTAAAGCCTGATAAAAAAGGTCTACTATTACTCATGTTTTGCTTATTATGACTCAGTAAGTAAAAGTACTCAAATGGCTCAAATCTGCTTTAAATATGATCTGAATTAGTTTGGCATCTTTATGTGATATAACTCATGAAGCTTAGTATGCATTAAGACAGGACCTTACTGGATGATGTGGTGACCCTGACACATTCATCTGGGTTAAAATGATCCAATCCCATCTTGCCATCCTGTATTTACTTAAATCGCCAGTTTAGATGTGCCACCTAAACTAGAGGAATATATTTAGAGCTTGACATTTAAAATCAGAGAGCTCTTTAAAAAGAGCTGCTTAAACATTAAGTGTAAACTTTTATAGACTTTGTGACTTTATTTCGAACATGTCAAATAAATACAGTAGAACTAATAAACAAAACAGGACAATATAACACAATACAAAATAATTTTAACTTATACATGTCCGAAAAGGATAATAATAAGCTTTTCCATTCTCCACTGCTTATTGGTTATTATAATCAATAATAATAATCATCATCAAATTAACTTCATAATTCTGTCATCTCAATCTTGCCTTAATTATTTACAATTCACTACATATATTTATATACAGAAAAAATCACAAATAAAGACAATAATTACATAATCTGTAAGATCTCCTAATGACAAATATTAAAATTTCTGTGTGCTAGTACTTCAAAGCTTATACCGTGCTTTCTTTAACGTCGTGTTTTTCTCAAGACCGCAAGAGTTTGTTTACTTGGCCATGGGAAACTTTTCTAAAAAGTGCCTATGTAACTATTGTGGCCAGTTTTTGCGTCTTGTCTGTGGAAACAAAAATAGGAGCCTTCCTTCAGCTTTGCGCTCTCGCCTCCAGCCTTGTTTTCAATCTCAGCAGCGCTTCCCGGTAACGACGTCACCGCTCGAGGAGTGGAACGAACTCTTGTCCAATCAGCGGCCGCGCTTCTCTGAGCCACGCCCCCGGAACACTGAGTATAAAGCGCTTCGAGGCGCTCTTTCTCGTAAGATCGAGCCAGAAGACTCCGCGTACGACTGTCTGTAAATAACTGTCCCGGAACGAAACTTTTTGGACGTCAGCTGTCAAGAGAAAACACCTGTCGACTTGGTACAGTAAAGTTGTTCAAACTATTTTGGAAGTTTCTTTTCTCTCTTTGACATCTTTTTGTGACATCTTCATGTAATATTACGGAGAGAACAAGATTTGCGGACAGTAAAGTGTACAGTCAACTCAAAAGCCTCCAACCTAATTGCTATTCACATGTCAACAAAAATGGAGCAACCGTTTTATCATGACGACTCGTTTCTTTCTGCTTATGGTCATCCAGACGCTGCCCTGCACGACTACAAGCAACTAAAGCAGAACATGAGCGTGGGCTTCGCCGAACCTTACCGGAACCTCAAGTGCCTGCGCTCCGAAAGCGACTTCTACACCGGGGACGTGGGCTCTCTGAAACTCGCCTCTCCGGAGCTGGAGAGACTCATCATCCAGAACGGTAACGGTGTCATCACATCACCCACACCGGGGCAGTATCTGTACAGCCGGGGCATCACAGAAGAGCAGGAGGGCTTCGCGGACGGCTTCGTACAAGCGCTGGACGAGCTCCACAAAATGAACCATATGCCCCCGCCGAACGTCTCCATCGGAGTCGGCGGCTTGTCATCATGCTCGGCCGTGTCGTCGGTCTTCGGCGCCTCCCTGCCACCGGAGAGCCCCGTGTACACCACCCTGAACAGCTGCAATCCCAACACTAACCTCGCACCTGCGTCCAACTACCCCACAGCCACCATCAGCTACCTGCCTCACCATCACCACCACCAACAGTACCATCACCACCAAGCCACGACGCACCCTCATCACTTCCAGCACTCGCTCCATCCGCAGCGGCTTGTCCCGCTCAAAGAGGAGCCACAGATCGTTCCCGATCTGCAGAGCAGCGACGGCTCTCCACCCATGTCCCCCATCGACATGGATGACCAGGAGCGCATCAAAGCGGAGCGCAAGAAGCTCCGCAACCGGTTGGCGGCCACCAAGTGCAGGAAACGGAAGCTGGAGCGCATCTCCAGGCTGGAGGACAAAGTCAAGATTCTCAAGACTGATAACGCCGGACTGTCCAGCACCGCGTCCCTACTGAGGGAACAAGTTGCCCAGCTCAAGCAGAAGGTCATGACCCATGTGAGCAGCGGGTGCCAGCTGATGCTGACGCCCAAGATCAAGTCGTTTTAGTGCGAACTGCACGGACGCGGACACTGACAAAATGGGAAACACTGGAAGCGCAGATCATGTTTGTGATGTTTTGGTGCAAATAATACTATTGCAGCACTGAGTACGAGCGTTGTATATTTCTTAAGTGTTTTCTTGTAGAAAACTAAACTTGTTTTCAAAAGCATCTTCAAGGTAGATGAATGGACAGTGAATGCACAGGGAAACGTTGGTTTTGTTTCTGAGTGCTGCCCTATGAAAACATTCCAGTAACTTATTGATGTTGTGAGTCGGGTTGATCCAGACCTGTATTTCTGTTTGTTTTGTTTATAAGTGTTTTTATATATTTAAGTAAAAGTGTTGAAAATTGTTCCACTGTTTGGGTTGTTCATTTCTGGCTCACTCTGTGCGGCTTTAAATTTACGTTGAAGACGTGCCCACGTTGGCTTCTTTTTCCTGCTGACGCAAAGCCCATATATGGGCTGTTTTGGCGCACGTACGTCACTGAGGGTAGACTTGCGGGAATCCCCGCCCAAGCTACCGGGCAGGAAGTCCGCGTGCTTTCAGGTCGAATGAATGAAGCGCATGTGAATGAGAGAAAATTTAGCAACGCGGGATTTTCCCCTCGCGCAGAAACCTCCCCAAAACAGTTTCAGCGAAAAGAAAACTAGAGATAAACATACGAACACGCACGGGCATTTTCCAGGTACTTTGCAAAAAATGGAGCCGTCGCAAGCATAAAAATAGAAAAACAGATTGACGTACATAACATCTAGACGTCTAAACCAGAAGTGCCCGCTGTGACTTTTTTCCAGTGACATCCGGGAAATAAACCGTAGTTTCGATTAACTGTCCAGTACCGAAACCACACAGACCCACGCACTTTAAGGCCTATATGATCTGTTTATGTAACAACGGTTTCTTTCACAAGCTGCCAGTTTTCTTCATTTTAGTAGAGTTTTTTGAGGAATGCTTTAGAACTAATACATTAGTCAAACATAATGTAAACACAGCTAATTTAGCTGGGGCATAGATAGTCCAGATGGGGACTTTATTAGATATTAGCCATGAAAGGGATTAAATCCATATCTCATGTCAGGGCATAATTCTACCCAAATAAGCACATCTGATTCAAATAGCATATATAAATAAAATCAATACAATTTTACATTTAGCTAGATGACACAATTATATTTAACACATTGAATATATAATAAAATACTTTCAAAAGCACCTTTTCAGTAGCCTATATAAAAATACACATATTATCAGTCACATTTTCAACTAAATATGTTTTAAGAACATTTCTCCAATGTTCTCATTAGCATGAAAACGTATTTCTGAATGTTCTCTGAACGGTTAAAACGTCAATTTAAAACCATTTTTTTATTATTATTAATTTTTTATTGGTTATACAGTACAAACACCACAGGAACATTATATTTTATCATTGTGCAAACATTATGGTTATGCTATTTTTGAGTGTTCTTTGGCTATTCTGAAAATCATAACATTAAAATACGTTAGACGATCAAATAAAACATCTCAGGAAAAGAAAGGGTTCCATATAAAGTATAAATGCTGTTTTGAGAACGTTATTAAAGAACTATGAATGAACATGACGTTATGGAAGAACGTTTGTTCTGATGTTTTTTGTCAACACGTTCTCTGTTCGGTTGACTGATGCAGAAAATACAACACCATGATAACAATTCAGCAAGATCAACACAATTCACTGGCCACGTGTGATTGAACTAGTTCCAGCTTATCAAATATCATCGAGTGCTTAACATTCAGTGTCAGATGCCTTGCTTTTCTGAGTGTTTTATCACCAGACTGTCTCGATCAGATACATAACCCTGACAGCAGCAGCACATAACCTACACATTTGAGAGAGTACATCATTTATATATCTGCTGTGAACACAAGTTCTGCTTAATTAACATTAGAATCACTTATATAGGGCTACCTAAATATTATTGTTCTGAGGGCTCATGTGAACAAGCTGCTCCTGAGCTATTTCTCTCAAATGTAATGAAATACTGCCATCTGCTGATCTGATTTGTCCAAACTTAAGTCATGTAACAGATGTCATTTGATCCTACCTGCCGTCTTACTGCGCATGCGCACATCAAAATTGCGTCTTTTTTTCATGCTGAACAACATTTAATGTATTTGCATTACTGCAAGGGGAAGGTTTAGGTGTAGACGTTAATGAAACAATCTAATTGGTATAACAAAAATTATGTATTGTTGATTTCTAGCTGTAGCTGTATAACTTCTAGCCACAACCGCGAATAACACATAATTACTGTATCTGCATTACTGTAAGGGTAGGTTTAGGGTTGTGGTAGGTGTAGACGTTAATAAACCATAACTTGACAGGTAGCATTTTTCGTTTTTAACCACCTACTGTTTTAATGAGAGGTCGAAAAATCAATTCGAGCTCTACCAAAAGCATTTGTGGTAATATCCATTTCAGTTATTATATTTATTTAAACCTGAACTAAATTAAAACCCTAAAAACAATACTTAATTGCGTACTTCAGACAACATTTCACATGTCGTTTAACTACAAGTACTAACTGAATATTCTAAATAAAAATTAAAAGGAATATTTAAATGAACAAAAAATAAAAAAAAAACTAAAACTATAAAAATGTTCCTAAAACAGAAAATGTGTAATTTAAATATTAAATTATTATTGATACACTTTTATAACATGAGTCCAATATCAAATAAGCTTGCCTGTTCAATTACACTGGTTTACTTAGTTGCGCAAACCATTTTAATTTTTAGTAAAATAATCTACAAAAATATTTAGTAAAAACTTACATAATATATGAGCAGTAAAGCGGTTTCCATGTTCCTTAATGAGTTGTGAAAACGTTTCCGGATGGATGAACGTATAGTCCGAGTCAAAATACACAACTTGTAATGAACCCGAAACAACATCAGATGAGTTATGTTGGTAAGAATAAGAGAACTGCACCATCACACAATAACAGCCGGTTTATTTCACAGATATTGATGATCACCAGATTGTTAAACAACTTCAGACAATTCAAAATGAATAATCCTGATTAACTAAGCTGAAAACGAACTACACATTTCAGTGCATGGGAGATGCAGACTGCTTCTCCAGACAATGAAAAGGAAAATAAATCTGTCTAACAAGTGCATTTAAACTGCAAAGTTTGTTACGTTGGCTTGGACAACTTTAATAACTCTCAGGCTAAGGTTAAGTGCTCTAGCGTCCCACTGAACGGGAGCGCGATCCGGGAAATACAGCAGGACTGTTACTGCTTGGAGAAGTACTCCTTGCTCTTCTGCACATCTGGAACAATAGTGTCACTTCCAGGTTTCCATCCAGCAGGACAAACTACGGGGAACAGACAGACAGCTTATTATACACCTCGGTGGAGACGGACACTGAACATTTCTTGGTCATACACACTAACAGCAAAAGTTTGGGGTGGGTACGACTTCTAATGTTTTTAAAAGAAACTGCTTATGCTCACCAAGGTGATTAAAAAAAATATGCAATAATATTTTAAAACTACATTTAAATTACAATTTTCTAAATATATTTGACATGCAATTTATTCCTGTGATGCGCAGCTGAATTTTCAGCAGCATTACGTGATCCTTCAGAAATTAATCTAATTTACTGACCTGATGCTCAAGAAACATGGAAATATTTAAGGATTCTTTAATAAAAACAAGTTTAAAAAGGAATAAACAGAAATAGAAGCAGTGACATAATTATACATTATATATAATTGGAAACTACTTTAAATCTCATGCATCCTTGCTGAATGAAAACAAACACACAAATCTTGATGACTGAGGGATGAGTCAATTGTTTTCTGTGGTAAATCAAACAGTGTCACCTGCAACAGCTGTTTTGTGAGTATTGAGTAATTACTCCACACCTCTGCATAGACCGTCCCTCTCTCATTACATATCCTGTGATCACTTGTGATCAGATTTCAGTTACACACATCACTTCAGTCAGTGTGTTACTACATGATGAGAGAGCAAGAAGTCACCATACTGACTCTCAAATACACATGAATTTAATAGTGCTTCAAACATGATGTTTCCAGTAGAAATCAAGCATATAAAAGATAGTACAAGTATGGGCTTAAAACCCTAATTTTGGAGATACAGAAGAACCCTGTTACGCAAGTAAACAGCTCTTCGTTGGCATCAGGACACTTCCGTGTTTACACTACAAATACAATGTGGTCACATGTTTTTGACCTCCTCCAAATGTGGTTTGAGTGATCGGATCACTCATGTACTAAATTGAGGGCCAGTTTGACTGTTCATGCAGTTATTTGTGTAATAGTCTTATTCGTTGTGTGATTACAAGTCTGGCAGTTAGTTAATAACCTATCATCAGGACCCAAAACCGCGTTAGAGACCCGGATGCTGGCGCAGTTTAGAAATGTGTAAGCGCTGTTATTATAAGCACGAGATCGTTGGACTTGACGGTGATAATAACGTCATTTCATTCACGATGCTTGAGTAATCACATGTGTGCGTGCATCAACGAGTAAGTTCATTTCTTCAAATGTTATATTTACATTGCTACCATTCATTTGTTTCAAAATACGTGCTTATCGCGTATGCCATAACATGTCTCCGTAAGCTAATTCTGTTATGCAATCACTGTATGAGCATTTGCCGTGTTTATTGACATACGAAATGCCGACTGTTATTCATTTGCATACTGATGTTCTTTCATGTAAGCTTGTACTTTATTATTGTTGTTTCTATTTCTAGAACCACACTCAAGTAAACTGTTCAATTCTGAAAGAGTGGTCTGTGAGTGGTGTGTGCTTTTAACTCCTCCAACTGACATAACAAAATTGTTCTGACCGGACAATTTTTGGTGGTTGCCACCGGGTATTAATCAGCACATAAGAGCATAACAATTCTTTTCAACTCATGTTTGCACACGCTGCCCACTCAAGATAAACAGTCTCGCTCACCTTCTCCATGTTTGTCAGTGTGCTGGAAGGCCTGCACCAGTCTCAGCGTCTCGTCCACCGAGCGGCCCACCGGCAGGTCATTGATGGTGATCTGCCTCAAGATGCCTTTATCGTCAATCACAAACAGACCTCTGTGGGAGCAGGACGAGACAGAAAACTCAGTACGGCAACTTGCTCGGTTTACAATAAAACCTGCATGACTGCTCTTAAATTAGTTTAACATTAAAGGAATGCTTTATCTGCAAATCAAGTTCAGAGAATTCATTGAACAATGTGGATTACTACAAAAGAGTGCCTTAGTTAAAGTAAATCAACAATTAAAACTATCCCCACTTTACTTCAAAAAGGATTTCATTTAGACAAATCATATACAGAGTATATATTATTTATATATTTTCTTATTTGCAAAAACCTATGGGGTTATTCATTTTTGAATGAAATTAATATTTTAATCAGCAAGGACGTATTCATTGATCAAAAGTGACCGTGAAGAAATATATATAATGTTAGTTTTTACATTTCTCTATCAAAAAATAAAATATGTATTATATAAAAAAAAAATGCATCATGCTTTCCACTAAAATATAAGCAGCACAACTGTTTTTTAACATGGATTATAATCTGAAAATATTATTAAATTACATTTCTGAATTAAATGATCATTTCTGAAGGATCATGTGACTCTGAAGACTAGAGTAATGATGCTGAAAATGCAGCTTTAGCAACAGGAATAAATGACATTTTAAATAGAAAAGTTCATTTTAACTTCAAGAATATTTTAAAATATTGCTGCTTTTGCGGTTCAATTAAAAGCAGCTTCAGTGAGCAGAAGAGACTTCTATCAAAAACATTACAGACCCCGAACTTCTGAATAGCAGGTGTACAATATAATATTGTGTCACAATATAGAATTCCAAGGTGCAATAAAATCTGCTTGGTTAATATTCTTCTCATGGTTCCTGTACGCTGCAGCACACGTGGATGTTATCAAGCACCCTTGACCATTATCTCCTGCCGCAATCACGCACTGCACCCAAGAGAGGGCAAGCAGTTGTAGTTTAACTGAACCAGTGCAAACACGAGCACATCACAGACCTGTAGGCGATGCCTTCATCCTCCTTCAGGACGCCGTAATCAAGGCAGATGGATTTGGTGAGGTCAGCCACCAGCGGGATGTTCATGGAGCCGAGGCCACCCTGCTTCCTGGGAGTGTTGATCCTATCAGGAACAAGCCAACAGTCACGTCACAACAGGAATTTAACTTATAAAGTGTATAGTCTAATAGACATGTTATCACTCAAGGCTGGTATATTTCCAGCAAGATGCTGAACAGAGATAACTAGACCGTTAATGTGATCTAGATTTACCATAATATAAATGTTCATAGCAATAGCAACCTCCCCAAATTTTTTTTACTTTCCACAATGGTACACACACACAAAAAATATAAGTACTTGTAATTAGAGTAAGTTACATTTTAAAACACTCTTAATCAGACTACAGTTACTTTACGGATTACATATTCACACAATAGCAAAAAAATTATTAATAAATCATTGATTCTCCCTAATTTCATCTTTTAAAAATGTTCCTTTCTAAAATAGCCTACAGATTATATACATATTAAATGTCCAGTATACTGTATATAGTCCAGTTTTGTGGACATTCACACAGAGATCAGTCATTAGTCAGTGAACACTGCATTTACAAAAATCACTTCAGGTTTAAGAAGGGTTTCAACATTGAATCAACTACTGATAAACATTCATTTTCATTTGATTTATTACTCTGTAGGCTTTTTAACCATGTATTATTAATTATAACCAATTAAACTGCACATATTCACGTTATTTCTTAGTTACATGTAATGCAGGCATTTCCAAAACATTTTGTAAACCTTATTCACCAAATATATTTGCTTTAAGTACCCCTGAGATTTCAAAATAAATATTTCAATAATTAAGCATCACATCTGCATGTTCACGGTTTCTTTGATGTTGATTAATGATCACATTCCATGCAGGTAAATACAAATATTTCATCTTTTTTAGTAAGTGTTTTATATAAAACAAAGACCACAGATATACAAAGACGGTTCACTTCTATATTTATGAACGGGAGAAACTGCAGCGCGCACATATGGAGGAAGAGTCCCACCTTCTTAACGAAAGAGCCAAGTTTCCCAAATAAACCGGACCAGACCAGAGTGCACGTGTGCTGTACATGTAATGACTCCGTGTGTGCATTGCCTGGTCTAGCCTGAAAAATGAGCTTTTTAAATGCTATTTGAGCATAAGAAACCACATTTATGGGGTAATTAATTTCGGATTTTTGTAGCCGATTTGTCATATGTAATTTAATTGTGAGTTCAGAGAGCTGTTTGAGATTTCAGGATTCATTAAAGGAAAGTCTCTTCACTCGGTGGCCATATTTGCAACACCTCTGGGCAGCTCGTACAAGACCGATCTTAAAAAGATAGTTCTGTCATCATTTACTCATCCTCAAGTATTTCCAAGCCTGTATGAATGTCTTTGTTCTGCCCAGAGGCGTTGCAAATATGGCCGCCGAGTGAAGAGACTTACCTCGAAAGAGAGTTTTTTTTTTTTTTTATGATTTATTCATTTCGAAAAATATATATATGATTGAATTAATTGTAAGCTTTTCATTAAACTCACAACCCCCCATGCAGTTCCTTTACAAACTCTAGTTTGGGAAACCTTAATGTAATATAATGTTTAATACACTTCATGTTGCAAATTACAATGAATGGAACAAGTACTCTTTGCATTTTTTAGCTCATTAATGGTACAAGATAATGCTGGTTTAAATCAATGTGATAAACGAGTTAAATCAGAAGTAATTCTAAAAGTAATCTGTTTATATTATCTAAAATATAAATTATGTAATGTAACGGATTACGTTACGGACTACAATTTTTGCAATGTAATCTGGAATCAGTAACGGATTACAATTTGCAAGTAATCTACCCAGCTCTGTGCATGCATATAAAAATATTAACTCATTTTTGTAATAATTTTTCTTAAATCTGGGTTTTTAAAACATAGAAAGCTTTTTACTTATTTTTCATTCCTCTCCTTAGAAAATTCTGGATTTTTAAAACTTAAAAAGTGTTTTTAATTTATTACTTACATTCTTAGAAATATCGTTTTTTTCAAAAAACCTAAACAATATATATATTATTTTTTTAGAAGAGTCTGTTTTCTAAACCTAAATATGTAGTAGTAGTAGTAAGTGTAAATAATAATGCTCTCTAAATAAAAGGTCAATGTGACTTCAAGAGGCAGTTTTATTATTATTACACCCTTCCTTTATCTGTGCCTCGAACACACTATAGTAGCTCTTATCAAAGCCAGACTGGTTAGGAGAACACCGAAGATAACCACTGACTGGGTGAAGCCATAGAAAGCCCGCTAAGAGTCACGTTCACGAGCGAGAGAAAACAACAGACATCTAATGTACAGTGTAGGACAACTGGCACTACTGCTCTATAATAGAGGCACACGATAGTAAAGTAGCCAGTTTAGCCCTTCAGAAGTGGGATATATGGGGATAAAGCAGGATCCTCACCATGCCAGATGGCTGAAATGAGAGTCGGTGGAGGCAGCGATGACCTCGCAGCCGATTTTACGAAACTCAGCGGCCCGTTCGCTGAACGCGATGATCTCGGTAGGACACACGAAGGTGAAATCAAGCGGATAGAAGAACAACACGACATACTTCCCTAAAAGAAAATAAAGATGAAGTGAAAACAGGCTACACCTGTAACCCTGTTAGTGGGTTTGATGCTAGTATCATGATGCAATGGAAAGCAAAAGTAGGTTAGAATGACATTTAATATACTCTCACCCTAATCTACAAAACACAGTGTGTGGCGCGTCTGATGCTCACCTCTGTACTCAGAGAGCTGAACGTCTTTAAACTGTCCGTCTACCACAGCGGTGGCCTTGAACTGAGGAGCAGGCTGACCGATCTTAGCGTTTCCAGAAGACATCTTGAAGACTGCTGGACAAAAAAATCCAAGAACATTATTATTATTGCTGCTACTTACACCACACATTTAATTACAAATTAAAACCTTTTTTAATTAATTGCATTAAATGTTTTTTGACAAAAAAAAATTAAAATTGTGGTACCAAAAAAAAAAAAAAAAAAAAACAGCAAATTGACTGAATGTATGCGTAAAGCTGTTAGAATTGGCTTTCATTGTTCCAAACCTGTGAGAAATTCTTCCTTCTGAGGAGCATAAAATCATATTTTGAAGAATGTCGGTAACCAAACAGTTGCTGGACTGCTTTGACTTCCATATTATGGAAACAAAAATGATATGAAAGTCAATGGGAACCAAAAGTGTTTGGTCATCAACATTGTTCAAAACTTCAACAGATGAAAGGAAATTCACAGGTTTGGAACAACTCAAGCACCAGTAAATGACAAGATTCATTTTTGGGTGATGTAAAAACTAATTTAGGTAATTTACCTAATTATATTTTCCTCAAAATATTAGTTCTGAAATGTGAACATGAAACTGAACTTCTAATCTAACAAAAAATCAGAGTAATTTTCATGTTTGAACCAGGGTCAATAATAAATGCAAATATGGTCCATTTTCACTAGTTAAAAAGCTAATTCTTGACATCAGGAATCAGTCTACTAGTAACAACAGCTATTCTTGATAACAATTACATTTTCACTAGTGACACATTTCATTTTGGATATCAAGAATGAAATTGTTGGTATCAGAAAAACATTTTCAGATTAAAATGTAATTGTTGATATCAAGAATTAACATCGTTACTAGTGGATATGTAATTGCTGACATCAACAATTAATATTTTATCTAGTGAAAATTAAATAGT
This sequence comes from Ptychobarbus kaznakovi, assembly GCA_027422405.1. Lineage (NCBI taxonomy): Eukaryota > Metazoa > Chordata > Actinopteri > Cypriniformes > Cyprinidae > Ptychobarbus > Ptychobarbus kaznakovi. The sequence continues at coordinate 2,938,090 of CM049799.1, forward strand.
TGATATCAAGAATTCATATCCTGAGAAGGAATAGAAGTCAAAACGGCTTGCCATAAAAGCTTTGCAGAGGATCACACACACATGCACGCTCTCACACACACACACGTCACATGATAGTCAGTAGTTCTGAACAATGGGCTTCTGATTCAAGAAGTGGTTCAGTCTAAATACGGCCTTTTACTCTTAACTCAGTTCAACTACACACCAAATGCACGAGCATTTCAGTCATTTTCACCCTTAAAAGATGCACTTTAGCGTGTTTTAAAGTGCACTTGGCTCAGAGGTCGATTGTACGCTTCCGTGTGGCCCTGATAGCGCCTGTCAGCTCATATCTCTGCTAAAAACTGTATCCACCTCTAGAAAACACGAGAATGGTCAACGACCCTGCGAGACTTTGCCCTGAAACAGCAGGAGAAGGTGAAAATGTGCTGAGAAGGCCGAGACGAGTGCGCTGCATTAAGCGGGAAGCCGCAGGTTGACTTGTAATATACAGTGTCTGGAAACATGCAAAAGACGAAATGCATATTAAAATACATTAAAACGTCTACTATATTCAGAAAGTCTTTTAAGTTAGCTGCTTAGCCACGAGAGCTAAACCTGACCAGTCGAGTGATACTGCATAAAAGTAGCACTGCGTGAATCATACCAGTTTAAATAACTAATACTCACAGTCTGACACAATAAATACATTTTAATGCGTTAATATGCGTCAAAGAGTTGCTAAAATATGATGCAACCTGCAAAGGAACAGAGCCGGCGTTTTCCACGCGCTCTTTTGTTCAGTAATAATCAGCAAAAATATAGATTAAGCGTTTGTGCATGTAAATAACCATTACAATTCAAGACAAAAGATACATATATCCGCATTAAAAACGCACCTGTTCTGTATGTCGAAGCGAAACTTCACTCTCTCTTGATGCACGAGCACAGGAAGTCTCCAGTCGCGCGACCTGCTCGTGAAGAGGGAGGATCGCTCAGCGTCAGCGCGCCGCCTCTCTTTATACATCAAGGCCGTTCTCAAACGCACGGCTGCATCCTCCGTAGGTCGCATTTGTAGATACGTCATAAAGAATGTCTTAACAGTTACAACTTTGACCATTATTCTTAATTAAGTGTAAATTGTTGTATTATGCTTTTGACTCGCAAATGCAATGCTCAGTTAACGGAAATAAACCAGGCTTTATGACGTATACAGCCTACAATTTTTTTTTGTATTGCTTGAACATACAAAACACCAATTAACAAGTCAGAAAATTATTGATGCAATTAAAAAAAGTCCAAATAGCAGCATAATAAAAAAAAATACAGATAAAAAAAATAAACATAACAGAAAAATCAAGAAAAAAATAAAATACAAAATACAGAAAAATAAATAATGCAATACTTAATCATTAAAAAAACACATTCAAAAGGCCACACAGTTTAAGGGCTTTTTCAGAGCGCATGATCTTCAAGGATTTGAAGAAAATCATTAAATCTTACTGGAAAAGTACTAAAGTGGGAGGGTTATTAAAGAATCTACATTTATGAATGAAGCAATTTGCCAAAATCACAATATTATTAACCAAAAATTCAACATCACAATTCCGACAAAAGGACAAATATTTGACAGTTTTAAAATCAAAGTCAGGTATTACATACTTCAAACTTAACCAAGTATAGAGGTCATCCCATAATTTTTTTTTTAGAGAATTTGCATAAATAAAACAAATGTTCCAATGACTCTGTTTCACAAAAAGTGCATTCATTACAATCCAAATTAAATCTGTGTCTGAGGAACTCGTTACAGGGATAGATATCGTTAATAGTTTTAAACTGAACTTCTTTTGCCTTTGGTAGAAGTGGAAAAGAGAGAAATCTTGTTCTAATTTGAACCACTTTATCTTCAGGAAAATCAAAAACAATGGGTCTCTTCTTTACTTTTGAAGGAAAAATCTGCATATTTACTACCTTATACTTTACCTTATTATTACAGCTCTGCTCTGTAAAATGATCAAGGCCGTTCTCAAACGCACGGCTGCATCCTGCGTAGGTCGCATGTGTAGGCTGCATACGTCATAAAGAATATCTTGTTTTGGAATATTAACAGTTACAACTTTACCATTATTCTTAATTAAGTGTAAATTGTTGTAATATGCTTTTGACTCGCAAATGTATGCTCAGTTAACTGAAATAAACCATCATATGTAATAAATAATTTGTTGCTTTTGTTAAAATGTTATATTCATAAATGTAAATTTTTCAAAACTCCCCCACGATTAGTGGTGTTTAAAGAGGAATGTGTCATATATTTGGAGATGGTAAGAGAGATGAAAAGTCCCAAAGCAATATTTTTGTTCACTTTATTGGAGGATTTTGGTTTCATAATATGAAAACATCCTACTCCCCTACCACTTCTTTGTCTTTATTTATTTACTTTTCTTTCTTCCCCAATGTTTTATTTTATTTTAATACTTAATTTGTTATACGATGTACAGAATGTGAATGAAAATTAAGTGTAATCTCAGTCAATATTTGTAAACATTCCTGTTATGAATGCCTTTCTGTTATTGTTAAAAGCAATAAAAACACTGAAATAAACCAGGCTTTATGGCGGATGGCAAACCAACTTCTGGTGCATTTACCGCCACCAGCTGGACTGGAGTGTGAAGCACATTCTAAATTCTCCTGATTAGTCCTGTTTCTTTAATATATTTTATAATAGCATCATATATTTTTACCTTGTACTGCATGCTTTTTCTGAAGGCTTGTGAATTAAATGATTTGACACCTATATTTCGTACTTCCTTAATGAGTTTTAACCTTTCTTTTTCATTTTATTAATTTTATTAAAACATTCTCTATAGTTTCTGCCTGATTGCAATGCATACATTGACTTGTTTCATGTTTTCTTATATTAAACAGAGATTGATTTAAACTAGAATGCCCTATTCGGATGCAATAAATAATTGTATCTTTCTTTCATATTCCTAAAAGCCCTTCTTCCTTTTCCTGCTGGCTGCTGGATATTATACACATGTCTGCCCATCACGGTTTCATACTTCTTGCCATTCATTGTTTATTAATTCTTTCATTTTCCCTTTAATCTCATTTTTGCTAAGAGTCACTTGAATATCTATTTCTGTGTGTTTAAGAGCTTGCTTAGCTAGCTTATCAACCTCTTAATTATGCATTTTATTTATAATTTCAAGCCATATTTTGCGCTTTAGTTTTATGACAGATTCCAGTTTGGAAAAGGCTTCAGACGCATTTCAGAAAACAGTGCATTTAGATGCTCGTGATGTCTTGTATTTTGGGTTTTGGTCTAGTAACATGTTAGAAAATTCAAAATACATAAAAAATTATTCATTATTTTAACCACATTTTACATCCACAACATGAGAACAAACCGCACAAAGCCATATGCATAGTGTTGTGCCACACTAACCTCACGTTTATACTTAATCAATGACAATTCATCACTCTTAACCTCTATTTATAATGTATTGCTCACCTCCCTATTAGTGTTTTTGTCTTTTACAGTTCTGCACTCGCGTGAATGCAAATAAACTCTGAATTAGAAAATAAAATCGGGAAAATTATTAACATCCCCTGAACTCCATTTCCCACAAACCACTGCGACAGAGAGTTGTAGAGGCGCACATTTAAACGCGTTCGCTGCATGGTTTTAGACATTAGCTGTGTTTTTAAATATTTTTCAGTGTGCGTCGTGTTTTTCTGTGCAGTAATAATAATAATTGTGGATAATACTTGTTGTCCTTGCAGTATTGTCGGTCAAAGGTCACGCTGTCCTGTCACACTCGCGCCAATTCTGTATTTCCGGTTGAGGCGCGCTGCAAACACAGGTTCGTGCAAGTTTGTTCATGCAGCAACTTTTAACACACTTTAATGGTTAAGCACATTGTTCTATGATGCTTTTGAATACCCTAGTTAGTTAGTTAGTTAACTAATAAGAGTGAATAAACCTAATGTCTTCTCCATTAATTGTTCGTATTATTTTGACTCAATTATTTGTATGATCTCGTGTTATTGATAGATTTCAGTATCAAATGCGGGAAGAAATGTGTTGTGGGTCATTTCTGTTAAAGACGTGACTTTAAAATTCTGTATTTTATACAGGGAGTACTAATAATGCATGTGTTGTGATTTATAGATATATTATGATATGTCTAATAACATGCTCTGGTCGAATACTATTCAATATAACTTGATTATTTGCACAATAGCAAGATTTTTGTTCTTATTATTAATGTTGAAAACAACTGTGCTCACGTTACTTCGAGTCCTTTGAATAAAGGACAACATGTATTTGAAAATCTTCTATTATGTAACTAATTTCCATAAAGGATGGAATTATATTATATCTAATTTTATTGGGTTGTTAGCTTGAAGCTTAATTTATTTATTTAGTGTTTTTAAGTAATTTTTTTGTTAGTTTAGTTTTTTATTGTTTGTAATATTAATGTTATTATTAATATTCATTGAATATTTTTTGTGATTGCATTTTTCTAAAGCTTAAATTAAGCTTAAAATCCATTCCCATGTTTACTTAATTGTGATGTGTATATATATATTTTTTAAAGATGTTTTAATTTTTTTCATCCGAATGATCAGACATGGATCTGAGTGATTTTGAGGCGGATAACTCCGTGAGCTGCCGCTTGTCCTCGTCCGTCCCGGACGTGTGTAAGACCGAGGACTGCTGCCTGGGCATCGATGAGGCGGGCAGGGGTCCCGTACTGGGTGAGTGTCGTCCTCATTAGACAAGGTCATTTTGTGTTTGAAACTGGAGTATAAATGTGACGTGCTGTATTTCAGGACCCATGGTGTATGGGATATGCTTCTGCCCTGTATCCAGAAAGGAAGACCTGAAGAATTCGAAAGTGGCAGGTTGGTTACAGAGCAAATTCTTGACATGAGTTCTGATTCTGTGGAAATCTGCAGCATTTTCTCGCATGTTGTTTAGACTCAAAGACGCTGACGGAGGCAGAGAGAGAGAACCTGTTTCTGAAGCTCAATGAGGCCAAAGATTTTGTAGGCTGGGCCCTTCAGGTCCTCTCACCAAACACCATTTCCACCAGCATGCTGCAGAGGTACATGCACACATGATTTCACTGCATGCATGCGAAGGCTGGTAATTACAATCAAGAGAATCTTTTTAACCCGTTGTGCTTTTATATTCAGAGCAAAATACAATCTGAATGCGCTGTCACATGATGCTGCTATTGGTCTGGTGCAGTACGCCCTGGACTGTGGGGTGCAGCTCAAAGAGGTACAAACCAACACCTGTATGATAGACCGCAGATCTGGTGATGAAGCCGCTATGACGTGTCTTTCTTTTATTTTTTTATTATTGGACATGTTTTTCAAACCTCTCAGGTGTTTGTGGATACTGTGGGTCCTGCAGAGAAGTATCAGGAGAAGCTCTCCCAGCGGTTCCCAGGGGTGGAGGTCACCGTCCGTCCCAAAGCTGACTCGCTGTTCCCAATCGTCAGCGCTGCCAGCATCTGTGCCAAGGTAAGGGTTCTCTCAGAGGTGGATGATACAAGGGGAAAGTCAGCTATTAGAGGAAAAATATCTGCTAAAGGGGGTCGCACACCGGATGCGTCGCGTCTAGGACAACTCGAGGAATCGCACACCAGACGCGCACATTCTATACTAATAAATTACCTGAAGTGTGTTGTAATGGTTGTGTCCTGGTATATCTAGTAGTTAGCAATCGACGACAGTGAATGTAATCACGACAGACAATTGTTGTATAGGCTTCTACTGTAATATTTTGTGTATGTAAAAATGTCTCAAGAGAAATATAAAAGATTAAAAGGATTACGTTTATTATACATTTAATTCTATATGTTTACATTTTATTCAAGCTGTAAAACTAATGTGTACAGTATTTTGCAGCAGTGGTATCTTGGTATAATGTATTAACAACGGTTTGAGATAAATATGATGTTATTTAATATAAAACAATGCAGATGGCGCTCTGTGGCACGGCAGGAATTTGAACAGCGTCCGGAGTCGTTGCTGGGCGCTGCGGACAGACGCCGAATGACGCCGCCGGTGTGCGTACACACATAGAAAACAATGTTTTTGAATTTTAAAGACATGGCGCGATGCGCTTCTCGTTCGGTGTGCGACCCCCTTAACACTATAAGAAAGATTTATGCATGTGATTTGATTTTTGACTGTGTTCTCTTTGTAGGTTGCTAGAGACCATGCAGTCAAATCCTGGAAATTTGCAGAAGATTTGGGTGAAGTGGACACAGATTATGGCTCTGGGTATCCTAATGGTCAGTTTATATCATATAATATTCCTTCAATTTCCACAAAAGTATTTTTTGAAACAATTAAATGTAGACTAATCATATTTAGATATTTATAAATGAGCACTAGTGTCAATTACTGCTGTTTTTCTGGCACACATTACTACTGTTCAAAGGTTTGGGGTCATTAAGGTTTTTAAAATGATTACTTTAATACTTTTAGCCAGCAGGAATGCAGCAGGAATGCATTATAGTAAAGCATTGATCAAAACATGATAGTAAAGATGTAACAAAATAAAATAAAATATTCCAAATACAAAAATAATGATTCTAAAAAAAAAGGATTCTAAAAAACAGATTCTAAATTCCACAAAAACAACTTTTTTCAACATTGATAATCAGAAATGTAATTCAGCCTTGGTGAGCAGAAGAGACTACTGGTCAGGTGCTCATCACAGTGACCTGCGGATATAGCACTGTGCCATTTTATAGATCAAATGCTTTAAGATTTCTAGATATCTTTCACACAAGGCTCGCTGTAAGGACTACCAATCAATTTCACCAGATCACCCCGAGTCCAGCAGTGCTGGGACTCAATCAATAGAGGCCAGTCTGTGCTGTTTGCTCTGTCAATCCACATACGCACACATATAAATAAAGAGCCATATATGTGTGTGCACATCAACAAAGACAATGAGAATTGCAGCGATGCAAAATGTAAGAACATATAACTAAAGTATTCATTCATATAACTTCTTAAATGAAAGCTCTTTTTGATGCATAGACCAGACTTTCAAAAACATTTAAATAATTTAACCCCAAGAGTTCTGTGCTATGCTCAAAATAACTATTATGATTTATTTTGTGTGTTTAGATCCCAAAACGAAGAGCTGGCTGCTGAAGCATCTGGACCCAGTGTTTGGTTATCCTCAGTTTGTGAGGTTCAGCTGGAGCACAGCGCAGACGCTCATAGACAGTAAAGCTGTGTCTGTTCACTGGTGAGTCTGCCTTCTCATATTCACAAAACACTCAGGCTCCTTTTCTGTAGTGCTTACACATCAGATGTTATATACAAAAATATTTTTTCTGTCCGAGCATGTTAGTACTTGTGCATTTTTGCTTGGAATTCAATATTAAATGTGTTTGTTTGTGTGTAGGGACGATGATGAGGAAGATGGAGAAAAGGCCGCTGCTCGTCAGAATAACACCTCGATGCTGTCGTATTTCAGCCGCAGCAAGCCGTCAGAGCTCACACACACACGAGACACACACCGCTTTTTCACTGAGCGCAAGCTACAGAGCATCAACACACTCTGAACACACACACTGTCCATCAACGAGAGCAGCACTCAGCTTATCATAAAATACATGTCAACTGGATATGTCCAACATTGTATTGCAAATCAATGAACTGAATGTATTATATTCTCATGTGTTTTTATGGCTTGTATTATTAATTCCTGGATGTAAAATAAATCAAATGTTTTCATATCTTTTTGAATGTGTCTTAGATTTTTAACCAAGGTTTTCTTAAGTGGTACAAAATTGGCCCAGAATATCTTACTGTAAACTGCCTAGCAACCACTCAGAACATGTTTATCTTAAAGTATTTGCAGGATTGGCAAAATACATTCAATGTTTTAATCTTGCAGTCCAAAAGCCAAAAGCAATAATCTTAAGCGTATCTGATGCGCGTATGATGCTTCTGGGAGACGCAGCCCAGATTAGTAGAGCCAGTGTTGACAACTAATTTTCAGAGAAAGTTGCTAATGGAGGGTTGATTTGTTGCTAAATGACGTTGTGACGTCACTGCGCGATGACATCATTAAGTTATCACGACGCAAAATTGTGTCACTGCATCAAATCTCAGCAAAAAATATATATTTTATATGTTAATTTAGATATCGTAAAATATAAACGCATAATATACTATTCAAACGTAAATAACTATTTTTAAATACATACATTTTTTGAAAACGTACACATTTTTGAACGATTACAATTTAGCTGTGTATATATATATATATATATATTAGCTAGTAACTGTAAAACTATACATTCTGAACAGTTATAGTTTTAAGCAGTGTAATAGTAGTTAGTTAATGTGCTACACTAAGAAAAGTCTGTAAAATAGGACACAATCTACGACGTTAATATGAAGGAATATTCTGTATTGATTTTTGCACAAAAATGCTAATTTCTGCATTTTTAATTACGCATTGTATTTCGTGTTTTCTGGTTACAGCAGATAATGAATAACGGATTAATGTCCTGGAAAATTATTAGTACCTTTTCCATTTTTCTAGATATTTTTCGTACAGTGTACTGACTGATCAACAATCGCAGGTACAATAAATACTAACAAAGTGTGTCATAAATGAACGATTATTACTAAATTGTTTTATTATTATTAAACAATTACAAATAGCAGCTAACTTAATTCACGTGATGTGTGTGCTACTAGACATCTTTGGTTTTCTCTTTTTGTGTAATTTAAAAGGTATGTTCATTTTTATCACTTGAGTAACTTATCAAAAGCTGACAAATCAATTTTAAAAATGGCTAAATTTGTTGCTAGGTGCTTTTGGAAGAACAAGTTGCTAGGGTAGTCTGAAAAGTTGCTAAATTAGCAAAAAATTGCTAAATTGGCAACACTGAGTAGAGCCAGATTAGTCTTGTGTTTTTGTTTGTTTGTGTTTTTACACCTACACGCTTTTGTTTGACCCGGATGTTTATATCCCTCCGCGACAGCAGGTGGCGCAACAAGCGCAGCTGCTTCACAACAATAAACCGACGGAGGAGCACGCGCAGCGGCAGTTTCCGCTTGGACTCAGCAGTGCGGTGAGTTTGAGGCGATTCATTCAGTTTTATTCACGTTTAGTAAATTGTTTGTAACGTTACGTTTATAATTTAGAAAAGCAGCACTCCGCGATATTAACAATAGTCTGTACTAACGTGTGTTTTGTCATTTTGTGGTTGTTCACGTTAACTGCTCAATTTATCCATTCTCTTTGTTGTGGCTTTCTCTGTATTTTAGTGTGGTTTTACCTGAGATTATTAATCATGGACATACGACCGAATCACACCATCTACATCAACAATGTGAATGATAAGATCAAGAAAGAAGGTAGAGTATTTAACACGTTTGCTCCTTTTCTCTCGCTTTGACCATTAAACTGTATAATTAATACGATTGTGAACCCCCCCATCACATCTTTTCCAGAGTTGAAGAGATCCCTGTACGCCTTATTCTCCCAGTTCGGCCAGATTATGGACATTGTTGCGCTAAAGACCACAAAGATGAGGGGTCAGGCGTTTGTTATCTTCAAAGAGCTTTCTGCAGCCACCAATGCCCTCAGACAGCTTCAGGGATTCCCTTTCTACAATAAACCCATGGTCAGTGCCAATACAACAAACCCTGGTCCTTTGATTCACTTTAACTTTCGTTATAATTAGATCATATAAGGAGAAGTTTATCTATAATGTGAAAATGCCATTATTTACTTGCTTATATTTAGTTTCTTTTATCTGTGATTCTCTAAGGGTGTATGTCGGATGTTGTCATTCATATTATTTATCCGTTTACATGTTACAAAGCATTAGAAATGAACACATCTCTCGGTTGCTAACCTTAGCGTGTACTTGTAGCGAATCCAGTATGCAAAAACAGACTCAGACCTGATCTCTAAGACGAGAGGCACGTATGGAGATAAAGACAAGAAGAAAGAGAAGAAAAAGAAAGCTCAGGAACAGGCCGCCAATCTCAACAAGAAACCAGAGGTGAGTTGTTTGCTGAGGCATTGTGATTAGAAAATGACATTGATGACCTAGTTGTGCTGAAATGTTAATTTAAAGAAAACCGAATGAGTACATTTTGCTTAAAGATGTTTGACTTGTTTTTTTTTTTTTTTTAGGGAGCTTTAAACACACAACCTCCTCCACCTGCCACAGTCCAGGTATGTCACACAATTTACACGCTTATTTCGTGATTTGATTTTTTTTATTTGTAAAAAATACATTTATTTATGTACCTAATAATAGATGATTTTACATTAATTTAGGTCCCAGACAACCCACCAAATTATATTCTGTTCCTGAATAATCTCCCAGAAGAAACCAACGAGATGATGCTCTCCATGTTATTCAACCAGTAAGTTTGCAATACAGTAAACCACTGACCATAAGAAAAATAATCTAATGTTTTAGTAATAAGGCAATGATTATCTATTAAATTTCAGTTATTTTTTTAGATATTTCCCAAGTGATGTTTAACAGAGCAAGGGAATTTTAACACTGTTTCTTATTATATTTTTCATCTGAACAAAGCCTTATTTATTTCAGTTTGCCTGGAATAAAATAATTACTTAAAACAATAGCTAAGGTCAATATTATGAGCCCTCTTAAGAAACGATCTGTTTAATTGACTACGGAACAAACAACTGTTGTTCAGTGACTTGCCTAATTAACCTAACTTGAGTAATTAAACTAATTAACCCTCTAAGCTTTTAAATTGCTCTGTAAGCTGATGATTAGTATCTTTCTAAACAACTAGTAAAATATGTACTGTCATAATGGCAAAGACATACAAATTAGTTTAGAAAAATAATTGTTAATGCTCACAAAGGAGAAGCATATACACGTTTATCAAGCGTTTTCAAGTGTCAAGAACTGCCGTGAGAAATATTATCAAGACGTTTGAAGACACCCACACAGAACAGTGGCAGGAAGTGAACGATTTCAAAAACTTTGTAAAGAAAACGATTAAGAGAGGTTTCTACAGACCCGAGAACAACTGTCAAGATCCTAGTGAATGAATTTGGTCAAGTTTTGGTACAAAATTTATTTTTAGTGCGGAAAATATTTAACTGTTATTGAACAAATCTTTAAAACAAAATCTACTCCGTTTCCCCTTTTGAACAAAAATGTATATATATTAGAGGTTGAACGACTTGTTTTTTTTTAAGTCGACTTTTATGTGATAAAAGTCGAGTCTAAGTCAACTAGTCGCTAATGACATCATTAATGCACGAACAAGTCTGGAGCTGTGGCAAATACCTTGTGTACAAATATGAAATATGACACAGCGCTGCCCACATGACTTGCACCTATAACAGCTTATTTGTATCAGTTCTTTAGTCTTTGGGTTGTTATATTTCTCACAGATTCCTGCTCGTTCTAAATCAGATACAGATAAGTAATACAGTAAAGATTACATTCATATGAATGAATGCATTAGTGAGAGCGGTTGCGTGTGATTTAATTCTACATGGCAGCATCTCTCTACTAGCAGTGAAGCTGTGGGATTTATTATTAAGAAATATATGCTTGAACTTTTCAGTTTCTAAGCTATTTTACCGAGAAATCACAGAACAGTGTTGACAATATATTTTCGCTCTGAATGATTCTGTGCGCGTGATGTATTGTACGCGCTACTGTCTGTAGCTATGTGTGTGTGATCTGCGCGTGATGTATTGTACGCGCTACTGTCTGTAGCTATGTGTGTGTGTTCTGCGCGTGATGTATTGTACTCGCTACTGTCTGTAGCTATGTGTGTGCGTTACAGTGCAGCACGCATTATATTAGAACGTGATTAACTTACCTGTACAATAAGCTGTTTAAAACCTGCATTCTGCCCTTCAATTTCCAGCATCCAGTAATATAATCACACATGACTTGTGAAGCGCATTCAGAGTATGAATTAATTTGGAATTTTAACTGTTTGGAAACGGAACGTAAATGTGGTTTTCTTGTCCTATTGCGCCCTCTATAGGACCAGCGACTAGTCGACTTCAAGCTTAAAGCGTTAAGGCAGAGCACTGAAGTCAACTAGTCGATTAGTCTGTGCAACCCCTTATATATATATATATATATATATATATATATATATATGCCACGTTCACACAGCAGCAGAATACATTTGTCAGTCCTGTATTTGAGTACTTAATACGGTTACGTTCACACACAGAAGGGTTTTACGGGCATGACAACCGCATTCTCTGAACACATGCGCTGTGTGAACCGAGCCGGACTGGACCACTAGTTGTCTGTCACGTCATACACTGTGAGAGCCGCTCTGCTGCACAAATGCGCGTCTACCGCGTGTTTTTGGTAACTTGCTGTGACAGAGAAATAAGCTGCGTGTCGTCTGAAAGTTTTAGATCCAGTCAGTTTTCCACCGGAGCTGCTCCCGTCAGTTTTGTATTCCACGGGATTCAAATGCTCTGCTCTCCACCCAAATTTAAAATGAAGATTTGACGAATGAGCTCACGGCTCGATTGGATTCTTGTGTCGGAAAGTGATAAGACTTTCAGTTTTATGGACGTCGCCATCTTCGATTTTACTTTGGTCTAATACGGGCTTGACTCCCGTTGCACGTTCATACAGACAGTATTCTAAACACAACTGTAAGCTGCTGTGTGAACGAGACATTTCGAGACTCGCACCTGTTAAGTAAATGTGGTTGTCAGTCCCAAAAACTGACAGTGTGAATGTAGACCGAGAGAGAGACATATTTATATCACCCAGCTTCATCAAGATATTCTCCTCAGATTTTTGACTCCGTCTTGTTCCATCTCTTCAGGTTTCCAGGGTTTAAAGAAGTGCGCCTGGTCCCTGGAAAGCATGACATTGCGTTTGTGGAGTTTGAAGGCGAGACTCAAGCTGGAGTTGCGAAAGATGCGCTGCAGGGATTCAGAATCACAGCCACGTGTGCCATGAAAATCACATATGCCAAAAAGTGACCTGGCTCACCCTTACTGGACTGTAACTGAGGCTTTGATCCGTGGATCCTCACTTCTGATTTGTCTTTACATTCAAACATTTTTTCTAAACCTGTTTGATCAGTGACTGTTTAGTAACGTTTTTCCTTTTTTTGTATGGGAATTATTTGGTCACTGAGGACTTTATGATATTCCAGAGCAGGTCTTTATTTTCTACTGTGGACTAATAAAATTAGCATCTAAAATAAATGTCCCATATTTTTATGACATTTTAGTTTTCAGCTTGAGCTTAAAGGAACGGTTCCTAAAAATAAGGCTCTATTTAAGGCACTCTCCCTCATGTTGATCCAAACCATTTTTACTTGCACCTTGGTAATTGTATGACTTAAGATCAGTTGTAAACTTTCAGGCACGAACTCTCTGTACCTGACAAAAAGGACTGAAATAATTGGTTTGGCACAGAACAGTGTAAAATCCATTTGCGTCACCGCTCGCGGCTCTGTAAATTTAGTTCTGGATTCAACTCTTTATTAATTTGGGCACAAGCTGACTGGTGCATCAATAACCGCAGCTTGCAGCAATGCAGCAGCGTGATACAACACTGACACATCATCATTCAAAGTCTATGCTTTTATCCAAAGCGACTTACAATTGCATTGTTTACATTTTCTATGTGTTTTGAATCAACCCACAACCTTTTGCGCTGCTATAGTAATGAGCCACAAGAACAAATATATGAATTGCAAGGATGTGTTTTATTGTAGGCAAAGTATCACAAAGCAGCAGAATGTTCACAGTAGATTAAATCGGTCATATTTATTATTTTAGCATCATTTACACAGCTGGAGATCTGACCACTGACATTTTCAGACATACTGCTTTTAAAATGTCATAATGAGAGGTTTGCATAATAACTGACAGACACTATCAAATACGTCCCAGCACATAATAACCCTCCCACTAAGCATCAATTAAATACATAAATATAGAATAGCACAAAGAAATAAAAGCTTTCTGATAAGCGGGTTGAATGGACAGGAAACATGTTTTGCTACAGAGCTCTTTCAATAGCTTTAATGGTAAATTGAACTGGGAAGCTTTAATGGTAAGGATGAGCAGACCTTTAGTTCTCACTAGAGCTAGAGACTTGCATCAACTCTTATGCAAGAGCTAATGGAAGGAATGAGAAATATGAAACCGATTAAACTAATACCTCAAACTGAATTATTGCTCTCCTCTGAAGTACAGGAATTAGTTTCTCAACAGCCAAGTAGTGAAAACAGGTCTTCAAGAAAGTCTTGCAGCTCACTCTCTCTAAATCATTTAAAGAGGAAAATAATAAAATGTGCGAACAGCCAACATCCTATAGCAATGCAACTGTAGCAACCACCCAAAATACCACTGAAACTGCCTAGAAACCACTAAACGTTACTCCCCAACAAGTTCATATTTCAATAATTTAACAAGACGTGCACCGGTTAATGATCACACTGACATGCAGGTAGTGTTCGGTGTTTTATTTTGATAGTTTTTATTGTGAAATATTGTATTTTACAATAAAAACTATCAAATAACCCAATATATTTTCTTTGTCTTTTTTATATTTATATGGTACCTTTTTAACGGTAAGTTTAAAACAAGTTAGGTGAAAAGTAATCTAAGAAGTCGGAAGTCAGAACAAGGAATCTGACTTGATGACAGGAGCTTCCAGTGCAGAAGAAAGTACGGACATTGTGCAAACATACATGATAGTGCAGAGATACATAGGAATTACACAGTAGAGATGTAATATAACATGAATAAAAGAAAAACTGAACAATTAAATAATGCACTATATAGAGAAGTAGAAGCATAGAGTTGTTTTATTATTATTTAAATGAATGTACAGATACAGTCATGGCCAAAATACCGGCACCCTTGGTTAATCTGCATCCTTTTGATCTTTTATTAAAAAAATCACAAAAATCTAACTTTCATTGGAAGCTGCAATTCTCCAGCGGTGACCTTGGAGAGTCTTTGGCCACTCAAACTCTCCTTCTCACCGTGCATTAGGACGATATAGACACACGTCCTCTTCCAGGCAGATTCATAACATTTTCTGTTGATTGTAAATTCTTAATTATTGCCCTGATGGTGGAAATGGGGATTTTCACTGCTCTAGCTCTTTTCTTAAAACCACTTCACTAATCTGTGAAGCTCAATTATCTTTTGCTGCACATCAGAAATATATTATTAGTTTTTTCTCATTGTGATGGATGATTAAGGGAATTTGGGCTTTGTTTTCCCTCCTGTTTATATTTCTGTGAAGCAGGAAGCCATGGCTGGATAATTTCATGTTCATAATCACCCTGCAGGGCTCAAAAGTGTGAATATGAATGGGAATATACTTCAGAGATATTTTCTAGGGGTGCCAATAATTGTGTCCAACGTGTAATTGAGAAAAACATTTATTTCATAATGATATTTCCCCCCATTTTAAATTCTTATTATCCAATGAAAGGTTAGATTTGTGCTAATTTTTTTAATAAAAGATCAAAGGGATTAACAATGCAGATTCATTTTCACAGCTTTCTTTGATCATATTTCCCAAGGGTGCCAATATTTTTGGCCATGACTGTATGTTATTTACAAGCGTGCAGTTTACAAATGTACACATTTTGGATTCTGTGTATAAATATGTCAGTTATGATGGACAATGTATAGTTATGAGAGGTTTAATTGCCCAGGCTGAAGATAGCCTGTAGGAAAAACACTGTTCTTGTGTCTGGCTGTTCTGGTCCGACCAGAAGGCAACAGTTGAAAGAGAGAGTGGGCTAGGTGTGTGGGGTCCAAAGTGATTTTATTAGCCCTTTTCCTCACTCTGGAGATGTAAAGTTCTTGGAGGTTGGGCAGAGTGGCACCGATAATCCTCTCAGCAATCCTGACTGTCTGTTGTAGTCTCACGGGGCTTCATTTATAAAGCATGCGTACGCACAGATTTGATCTTAGAATGTGTGTGCGCTTATATCCACGTCAATGCACATATTTGTGAAAACTGCCTTTGACATGGAAAAGTGCTTAGCGTCATGTCAGGGTCTATGTCTGATTTGATAGCTGAACTAAATCATACAGTTATGGATGAACAGAACAGACTGTCCTGAATTTCCTCACTTGGCGAAGGAAGTACAGCCTCTGCTGGGTCTTTTTAGCAATGGAGTCTACGTGAGTGTCCCACTGCAGGTCCTGAGAGATGGTGGTGCCCATGAACTTGAATGACTCCACTATACAGTCCTGTTCATGATGGGGAGTGGGGGGAGTGCAGGGGGGTTCCTCCTGAAGTCCACAATCATCTCCCCTGTTTTGAGCGTGTTAAGCTTGTATTTTGTACGCTTGTATACAGGGAGAAGAGCATTGGGGAGAGTACACATCCCTGAGGGGCGCCAGTGCTGATCGTGAGAGTCCTGTATGTGAGTTCACCCAGCCTCACTAGCTAGTGATCCACTGACAGATTGGGGAGGGCACGGAGAGCTGGGTCAGTTTGTCTGAGAGAAGGTCAGGCATGATGGTATTGAAGGCCGAACTGAAGTCCACAAATAAGGTCCTTGCATAATTCTCAGGGCTGTCGAGGTGTTGCGGGATGTAATGTTGACTTCCTCGTCCAAATTAGTAACTTTGAGGCTACAATTTGTAAGTAATCTACCAGCACTGCTTGCAAACAACAACAGATCAAAGCCACTAGAAGGCAAGCCTGCAACGTTTAGCATAAAACATAATGGCTTATGCTAACGGGAAGGAGACCAGAGGTCATTTTTGGAGATGGCCATGTCAATGGAGGAGAGGCTTCACTACGCTGAATTAACTGCTTTTTAGAGGAAACGGCTCCTCATTTAATGAATCGACAGCCTATCGGCTAATCTTCAACATGTTTTACTCTGAGCAATACTTTTGGATTTAACTATTTTTAAAGTTTACACCCAGTTTATAAGAGAAGTCACTGAATTTTTGCAACGAGTGGGATTCAGCTTACAGCACTTCCATTCACTCCTATGGTATCCTGTAAATGGCGAATGAGTGTCGCACAACTCGGACTGAAATTCAGTGACATTAAGGCTGTAATGTGATTGGTTATTAAGGCACACGTGATCCAAGTTGACCGTTACCCTTTATCCAATCGTAAGTTATACAGACCCTCTTATCTCCCAATAGTAAGATAATCTCTGTCTATTACAGATGCCCTAGCAACCAAAGCACACTAACAACTACACAGCAATGCCATAGCAACAACCCAAAAGGTTTAAAATGATTTAACTTTGAACAACTTTCTTGTTGTGGTCAGTTAACAATGTAAAATCGTTCTCAGAGCAAGTCTTTTTATAAAGACAGTGATCTAACGGGGAAAAGGCAATGAGAAGATATCAGGGACCGTCATTAGGCTACTGATTACTCTCTAAATGAGCAGATTACTGATCTCTCGTCATCATCTCTTTCTACGCCACTCTGACACCATATAGCCTCACACAATCTGTGAAGTAACTCAAGCGTGCTGGACTTTCAGACAGTGTTTGGGACGGACTTGGGAGGCATCTGCTCTGCTGCTGCTGTCAGACGAGATCGCCAGGTCTCTCGTGCAGTTTAAAGGGTTACTCCACCCCAAAATGAAAATTTGGTCATAAATCTCTTACCCCCATGTCGTTCCAAACCCGTAAAAGCTTCGTTCATCTTCGGAACACAATTTAAGATACTTTGGATGAAAACCGAGTGGCTTGTGACTGTCCCATTGACTGCCAAACAATTTTCACTGTCTTGGCCCAGAAAAGTATGAAAAACATCATCAGAGTAGTCCATCTGCCATCAGTGGTTAACTCGTAACGTATGAAGCTACGAGAATGCTTATTTGTACACAAAAAAACTAATATGAAAAAGTATCCACATACCAGATACGCTTTCTATGTGTATTTATAATTTGATTTGAGCTCAAACAGCGTGTCCGGTATGATGCTGATCACAGAAGAGCGCACGCACTTTGCGTCCAGCGGGGATTCACCAAAATGGATTCAATGAATTGTTGAACAAATTTGTTATTTTAGTTTTTTTGCATACATAATGTATTCTCGTAGTTTCATACGTTACGATTTAACCACTGATGGCAGATGGACTACTCTGATGATGTTTTTCATGCTTTTCTGGGCCAAGACAGTTAAAATTGTTTGGCAGTCAATGGGACAGTCACAAACCTCCCGGTTTTCATCCAAAATATCTTATATTGTGTTCCGAAGACGAACAAAGCTTTTACGGGTTTGGAACGACATGGGGTAAGTGATTTATGACCAAATTATAATTTTGGGGTGGAGTAACCCTTTAATGGAGGTACACAGCTGTCCACCATTAAAGCCCCACTGCTTCTTCACTACCTGTTATAATGAGCTTAATTCAGTGCTGCTTTTATGGCTCACTTTTGCCAAGACTGTGTGTGTGTGTGTGTGTGTGTGTGTGTGTGTGTGTGTGTGTGTGTGTGTGTGTGTGTGTGTGTGTGTGTGTGCGTGTGTGTGTGTGTGTGTGTGTGTGTGTGTGTGTGTGTGTGTGTGTGTGTGCGTGTGTGTGTGTGTGTGCGTGTGTGTGTGTGTGTGCGTGTGTGTGTGCGTGTGTGTGTGTGTGTGTGTGTGTGTGTGTGTGTGTGTGTGTGTGTGTGTGTGTGTAATGTAGAGAAAGGGAGGGA
Organism: Ptychobarbus kaznakovi; assembly: GCA_027422405.1. NCBI lineage: Eukaryota > Metazoa > Chordata > Actinopteri > Cypriniformes > Cyprinidae > Ptychobarbus > Ptychobarbus kaznakovi. Next base: position 2,956,770 of record CM049799.1, read on the forward strand.
TTTTGTCCATGCAGCATCTACCATACTCTCCTATCAGAGCTGTAAATTTAGTGGATGTTAAGGAATGATTCTGTCAGGGAGTGAAGGATTTGTGTGTGTGGAGGACAGCATGATGCTCTGTGCCTACATGTGAATAAATCTTTAACACGACACCTGTTTCACTTTCTTCTTTGTCCAGATGGCTGGTCCTCCATTTTAGTGCTCAGCAAACAGAATCTCATCTTGTGAATCCCACGAAAAGTCATATTTCAACCCTAAATTAAAAGAAAAAAGAAGATATAGCTATTTACATTAAGAAGCCATTGATACAGTTTTGCCTAAGCAGTCTCAGTCTCGGGGTCAATCGCTGACCCTTTATCATCTTGTATGTTTTTATATCTGAGGTTGAACTAGAGATTGTTTCTCTCAAGGTTGTGCCGGTACTCTAGGGTCATTTCAGAGGATGTTAAAAACCATGTATTTTCTTTAGCTTTTAACAATGCGTTGTAAATTGTATGTGTTTGGGTTGTATGTTTTTTGTTCGTGTACAGCACTTTGGAGCCCATTGTGGTTTTTGAACGTGCTTTAGAAATAAAGTGAGTTGAGTTGAGTTACCTGAAAGAGAAGGATATTAAATAATCACATGAGTACAGAAATATGAACAAAACCAAAACTGAATGAATGAATCTCATGAATATCACGTTCACTTTTTAGTGAACCAAACAAGAGAGCAAAAATAGCCAAAATTATTAATTAACGAGCTAAATATTGCAAGATGAGAGGAGAATACAGTTTTTTCACGCCCTTTTCATGTTTAACTCTAGATTATTATTAATACAAACAGCCACTTGAGAACATGAATTTGGGATTGTAAGGAACTTTTTGCTACTTTGCCTCACCTCAAAACAACCCCTTCCCTGTGATAAAATAGTTTGTATAATAAAACTGTGGTGTTGTACAGCGATTAAAAATAAAAATAATAAACAAACGTTTACGGTTGCCTAGCAACGCAGTGATATGGCGGGTTCATAATCGTTTATTATTCCGTGGTTCGTCCGGTTGTAGTTTTCATCAGCTCTGGTCAAAGCTAAACATTTTATAGCCATGGACCGGTTGCATAAACTGCTTAGACTCGTCTTAAAAGATTTGGTCATCTATTTTGTTTTCTTCGTGACTGGTCTTTTTAAAGTCAGATACAAAAAGGTAGAATGACGCTAGAATCAGAAAAGTAAGACTGACTAGCTCTTGGCTAACTGCTAACGATAGTTGGTCAAACTCGCTCTTTAGACACGGTCTTAACATAGCGGTTATTTTATGCAACTTGCCTCATGTGAGCTCTGAGTACTGGGGGGTGTATTAGCATATGTTTAGACACACGTGTTGAACTGTCGAAGGACCAGCGAGGGTGGTTTGTGATCGCTAGAGGGCAGGAGCCGCAGAGCACTGCTTCATTCATCAGAAGAGACTTCACTCAATCACATACAGCACACATCTGAAGATGCGCAGAGACAGACGAGAGAAACAACAGGACACATGCTGGGAAGGTAGGAGATTCATGACTTTTTGTTTATGAAGGGAAACTGCAATTTTTCAGTGTTTTTTTCATGCAAAGTTCCACTTATTCTTGTAAAAGAAAGAGATTGAGTAACTGCGTATAGACTACAGCTAACAGCCTATAGAAAGGTTGTAAGCATTTAAATCCGAGACAGTTGTTAGGTTCGTTTAAATGCAAATGAATACCAGTAAACGACTGACATAACTTAGTTTTAGAAGAGCATTTATACACCACAGACTGAAGTGCGTGCATTACGTGTTCATTGTGCATGCTTTATTATAAATCATTTATTATAAATGTATGTTACTCTGTGTTTGCTGATGCTAATGCAGTTATTTTACTTTGTCTAACATGGCAACAGAACAACAGTTTTACTTTAAGGTCAACAGTTTACTTTGTTCTTGTTTTGTCCATTACTGATCAGTTTCAGTCTAGTCTAATCTAACTAAAAGGCCATCCTTAACATTTTTTCATTCTTCATCCTTAAATCATCCCTATATTTAATTTTTTTACTAGAATTTACATTTGTTATAGAAGCGCAATGTAAGTCCAATTGCCCTTTAGGTCAGGTTGGAAAAAAACGTGTTTGATTATCTACTTATCATTTAATAGTAAAAAATAAATGTTCTTTATTGGCATTGATGAAGAATCTTTCCAGTGCAAAAAAAACAGGTTCTTTATAATGGAATAAAGCTCTTCAGATTATTTAAATATTCTTCACACTAAGAAAAATATTATTTTAAGAACTGCTGATTGAACTATTCTTTGGAACTAAAGTGGATCTTTTCTATTGCATTGTTGCAAAAGCATCCCTTTGTAAGCTTTATTTAAGAGCACACAAGTACAGAAAAACGGGTAAGTTAAGTTTTAAATAAACATGCACCAAAATTTGAGCATTATCACAAATCCATCCTAATGTGGCCATCTGTGAGCTGTTTGCTCTCCAAACGCTAACCGTTTGGTCACACATCTTTCAGTAGCATCTGAGTTTGACTGAGTTGTGAATGTTTTCTTCCATTAAAAGCACAGTTTACTCCAAACTGAATATTTTGTTGTCATTGACATTTATTCACCCTCATGTCAACCCGATCCCATATAATTGTCTTTCTTCTAAGCACCCAAATGAGATGTTAGCCAGAACGTCTGAGCTCTTGTTGTCTATAAGAGTGCAAACAATGTGTTTTAAACTGCCGAAATTCACTGAAATAATGCCATTGAAGAACCATTTTGGGTTTCCTCAAAAAAAAACTTTCAGTAAAAGAAAAAAAATTCTTAGGGTAAAGAATATTTGAACAATCTAAAGAACCTTTTTTGGAGTGAAAAGATTCCATTAAAGTTCTTAACGGAATCATCAGCAATAAAGAATGTTTCTTTTTAAGAGTGTACGATAACACCAGTCCAACAGTGAATGTCCTTTAAAAGTATGTTAAGGAAACTTATTTTCCTTTATTTTGCAGCCAGCAACAAATTATGTGTTCAGACAAGTATATGAAAGATCCTGGTGCTCTGACAGACCAGTAAAAAGAGAAGATGGGAGAAGATAACAGCAGCACCTCCACCGGGACATGGACTCTCATCCACCCATCGGGGAGCCCACATGACCTCATGGCCGATTACGACATCCCACTGGATTATGATGTTCCTGTGGACGAGATCCCAGACACGACCCAGGGACGAGCGTTCTTCGTGGCTACAATCGTTATCGCGGTGGTCCTGGTCTGCATCATGCTGGTCTGCGGCGTTGGGAATTGTCTCTTTATAGTCTCATTGGCACGCTATAAAAAACTAAGGAATCTCACCAATTTACTCATCGCCAATTTGGCAATATCAGACTTCCTGGTGGCCACTGTGTGCTGTCCCTTTCTGGTGGATTATTACGTGGTCAAGCGGCTGTCATGGGATCATGGGATTGTGCTTTGCGTCTCCATTAACTACCTTAGGACTGTGTCCCTCTACGTGTCCACCAATGCCCTGCTAGCCATCGCTGTGGATAGGTGAGCGTTTGTTTCTCTGAGCTCATGCAGCATGGTGGTGTATGGTTGGGATGTGTTTATTACATAATCATGGTCAATTAGGTTTGATCACAAGGAAACAAGCTTGTGGGACAAAATCTCCATTTGTTGCAGCTGCATAAGAAGGCCAAAATACACAGAAAAAGCATTACACATGGAAAAAAGCAACGAAATGAAAAACTAACGAAGTGCATTACGTTTTAAAAGTTTTATTAGAAAGTGTCACTTTCTATGAATAGAGTACAAGTAGGGTTTGAAATCTTAGTCTTGTTTTATTTATTTTAAAAAGAAATTCAATTCAGAAAGAATGCATGAAATTGACAGTAAAAATTAATTCCCTATTAATCAAAGAATTAATGTTTTCAACATTGATAATAATAAGAAATATTTATTGAGCAAATCAGCATATTAGAATGATTTCTGAAGGATCATGTGACACTGAAGACTGGAGAAATTATGATAAAATTCTGCTTTGCATAACACAAATAAATTACATTTTTATAAATAATGAAACAGAAAACAGTTCATTTAAATTGTTATAATATTTCACAATATTACTGCTGCTTTTACTGTATATTTAAACAAAAAATGCAGCATAAGAGACTTCTTTCAGAAGCATTAGAAAATCTAACGTCCAACTTCTGAATGATAGTGTGCATAATATTATTTTATTTTAATATAATATAATTTTTTGCCTAAATTATGCTGTCATACAGCTATCACATTATGCAGTTTTTAACTTACATTCCCCATAGATTACTTTAAAAAGTACCCGTAACTTTGTTAACAGGGTTGTCTAGTTGAGTTAATGTTGTGTTGGACAGTAGCTTTGCTCTAAGTTTCTACCGTATTCATGGAAAGTGCCACGTCAAAAGAGAAACTGCTCAGGTTGTGCTTGTTTTTAAACCCAAAATCACTTAAACATCTAAATCAAATTTACGACCTCCAATCTTACAAGTAGGAACTTCTCAGAAGCACATGAAGTCAGGATTAGAGACTTCGTTTTAGATTTAGGAGACACTAAAATCTGCATTAGATGCTTTTTGAGGTGCCGCTTTACCTGCGTGTGAGGAATTGCACGGCGCTTGCATCACGTTTGGCCAATCGCTGAGGCTGAGCTAGCTAATTAGCATGACAATATTTGAATGTTCAGGGAGAACATGCTGTATTTAGCCTTCAGCAACAGCCTTAGATGTCAGCTGACGGGGCTGCTAGCATATCATACAATTAGCATCTGGCACAAAGTACAGTACATCCAATAGTCTCAGCGCCTCTAAAGATCTTAAGGTGAACCCATTAGTCAGTCCTTGCTGAAGTTTGGTTCCTCTTTATCGATTCTCAAGCACATTTGAGCAAATCATTTCACAGATGTTCACTTTAAAAATAATAATACCTAATGAACTGCTTGCTGTCTACTATAGCAGCTACATTCCTTAAGACAGCATCCTACCTGAACTTAAGCCTTGTAAGTTTCATTTATTGCTATAGCTATTCATATTAGAATATAAGCTAACAAATTATACTCTGATAAACATAAAACACATTGTATGCAAATATTAGCTAAAATAGTACTAACATAGACTGAACTATTTTAATCATATTTTTCATAATATTTGTATCTATGGATATTTTTTTTGTGCTGAGCTCATTGCAGTGCATTATGGGATTAGGTTCTCCATATAATGCAGCATTTGACCAATATAATTTTTGCATTGCACAAAAGCTTCTTTAGTGAAAAAAAGTTATTTAGATCATTAAAATGTTATTTGCACTAAGAAAAAAATGGGTCTGTTCATTGAAAGATTCTTTGGGGAACCAAAAAGGTTTTTTTTTTCTATATGGCATCGCTGCACCCCCCCCCCCATTTAGAAACCTTTACCTTTAAGAGTATATGATGCCTTATAATGCTCCCTACTTCGGCAGCTGAGCTGACTAGGTTTTGGAACAGAGCCGCTCTTATCTTACAGTGCCATTCATGAAATCGTCCAGTCTGTTACTCCCAGCATGCTGTATCCCATGAACTCTGACTTCTTATTCGTGAACTCACCAAGCAGCATGATGCATATCAATAGCAAATTTAATAAAGTAAAAAAACTCTTCATTCTTCCCATGCATCACTGTAACCACATGTATTTGGGGCTAAAGTACATTCTGTTCACTGATCTAGAACGTTCCGTGAAGATTGCAAAGGTTTCCTTTGGGAAGAACAGAATTCTTTGGAACATCGGAATTTCAAGTAACATGTTGATAAATTATTAAATTAAGTTCATATTTACCAGTAATAAATTTAGAATTATTACCATCAGTGAGACCCATGTTAGCTTATGAGAGAAAACAGAAAGAGCCCTGGGCAAAAATGTGCTGTTAATCAAAACGGACAGAGTTTAAATGAGTAGAAATAGTGCTGTACCTTTCATTTAGAGGAGCCTGTTATTCGCCATGAATGTCAAAAGGTTATGAAATATCTCATTAAGACCGGGGAGCAGTGATCAGATCAGACAGAGAGATCAGAGAGAGAGAGTCTGTGTGTGTTAATAGACTGCTGCCAGACCCATAATCCTGATTCATTTTCTACTTCTGGACTGTTCCGAGGATTTGAGCTTTGAGATGTTTGATAAATACCAATACAAATCTACCACAAACCACCCCCACACCAAACACCAGATCCAGTCCAAATGCTCACAGTTTCCTAAAGCAGATTCAAATCAGACCCAGTCCAAATGCTACAACGCAGAATTTAACAATCGGCTACAGTAAGTTTGAATTGGAATTAAAGGAAGTGAAATTTACTGCATTGCAATACAGAGACGTTCAATAGGTAATGCCATTCTGGAAAAATATAATATTAATATATCTGGAATACACATGTAATAATATAAAAATAAAGTATGTATATATATAAAGCGGCAACCTCCCGCTCTCTCTCGTGAAGCCAACACGGAAGTGACTAAAACTGCAATTCATCGACTGGCCGCTGGAGGCTGGCTGCAAAAGGGAGTCAATCCCATAGAACACCCCATGTTAAAATGCCCAACTTTACAGCAGAAAAAAACATGTTTACAGCCTAGTGCAAAAAATCATTTTGATCTATATAGCTAATATTTGTCCTTCATGACAACTGTGAGGGGGTGAATTTTTTTATAACTCATCCGTTTAAATTATATTAAGCCTTAAAGTTCTGCATAATTAGGGCGTGGCCACTTGAGTGACAGGTGGATTGCCACTGCTGTCACCACTGTCGCGCTTGGTGGGCGTGGTTTCAGCAACCAGCTCTACCCACATCCCGCCTTTTTGCCCACTTTCGATTATCCGGGTATGACGCGGAGCCAAGATGGCGATGGCTGTCTCCGCCCACTTTGAGCTTCAAAAATGCTCTTCAGAAACCTACGGGTGACGTCACGGACACTACGTCCATGTTTTTTACAGTCTATGATATATATATATCAACATATATATAGCAACACAGCGGTGTTTAGTTTCTGAATGAATCCACGTTTTGAACGAATCTCGTGTGTACCGGTTTACCAAAGACCTTTCATAAAGAGAGCCATTTACTTCATTCCTGAATAAATCAGTCGTTTGAACGAATCGAATGAAGACATTTACCACCACCTGCTGACAGATTGAGTTTCTTATTCAGAGTATCATTTGATTAATAATTATAACCATAATGATAATAAAAACATTAAAAGTATAGTACACCCAATTTTTTTTTTAATTCAGTTCAATTCAAGATTATTTGTATAGCGCTTTTTACGATACAATCGTTGCAAAGCAACTTCACAGGAAATTAGGTTTCTAAAATAGATTTATATTGTAGAAACTCAATATAATTAACTTATGGCAAAATATGGTTAATTCGGTATAATCGCGGATGGTTGGCTTCCTCCGAGGGGTTGTCATCATCTCTTCTCAGGTGTTCGGTCATCTCAGATCATTTAAGGGTTGGATCCAGACTGAAGCTTGTGTAATTCCTTGTAAAAACAGAGAAACAAATAAAGACATAATTAGCGTAGCAGTTGTTCCATCCAGGAACAACCCTGGATGAAATGATCTGTTCAACCCAAGCTAAAGCATAATAATGTGCGTTTGATCAGATATAACTGCAGTACAAGATTATGAGATGCATTATATGAATGCTTGGCTAAAGAGATGTGTCTTTAATCTAGATTTAAACAGAGAGAGTGTGTCTGAACCCCGAACGTTATCAGGAAGGCTATTCCAGAGTTTGGGTTCGCCAGATATGAAAAAGTTCTCCCTCCTTTAGTGGACTTTGCTATCCGAGGTACTACCAAGAGTCCAGAGTTTTGTTCCTTAGGGAACGGGTTGGATTGTAGCGTGATAGAAGATTAGTTAGGTACGCAGGAGCTAAATCATTTAGGGCCTTATAGGCTAGTAATAATATTTTGTAACTGATACGGAACTTAATAGGTAGCCAGTGCAGAGACTGTAAAATTGGAGTAATATGATCATATTTTCTTGACCTGGTAAGGACTCTAGCCGCAGCATTTTGTACTATCTGTAGCTTGTTTATTGAAGATGCATTATTCTGTCATTATTTACTCTCCCGTCCTACATGTCGTTTAAAAACCTTTCTTTTGTGGAACATAAAAGGTATTTTCAAAGACTTTAGAAAACCCTTAAAGAGACTTTGGTGTTTTGAAGACTGTTAGCTGTTTTGGTTACCAGTGACTTTCATTGTATTAACAAATAATACTGAGATGTTTCTCAAATTATCTTCTTTTATGTTCCATGGTTTATGTTAGGCCGTTATAGCCTAAAATGTTTATGTGTAATACATTTTTTGTTGAATCAAATAAACTATTTCTAAAGCTACAATTTGTAACGTCTACTTGATACTTTCTCACTTAACACAAAACATATCTTTAAATAATCTTTTGTGGGTATTTTCAAAGTCAAATTTATTTTGCAATTAATTATTTGAAACATCATGTAATTAATTAAATACAATTTTTTAATCGACTGACAGCCCTAAATTAATTACATGATGTGTCGATTAATTTAATTAATTAAAAAAATAAATTTGACTGTCAAAATGCCCACTAAATTTATTTAAAGCTATTTTTGTGTTTGCCTAAATGAGAAAGTATCAAGTAAACATTACAAATTGTAGCTATATAAATATATATTTGATTTTATTTAACATAAAATGTATTATATATAAACATTAAAGGCCAATGCACATTGTGGACAAAATTTTCGTATGCGTTTTTTAATTTTTTCCGTATTCGTGAATCGTCATCCTTTCCTATCAAAATGCTTGCTATGGATGCGAAAACACAGAAAATCGAACCTGATCCAAATTTTTTATGACGGACAAAAGTTTCGGAGGCTATGTTTAAACTTGATTGACACAAGTGAGGTTGTATGTATTTTTTAACGTGCGAAAATCTGGTGATTGACAGAGTCAAAAGCGGCAGATAGATCCAGCAGAATGATGACTGATGATTGGAATCAGCTTTTGCAATTCGCAGGGCTTCAGTGACAGAGTAGCGCCGTCTCGGTTGAATGTCCACGTCTGAACCCTGATTGGTTAGCGGCCAGTAGGTTATGCTTTGACAGAAATGAGGATAACTGGTTGAAAACAACTCGTTCAAGCGTTTTCGCTATGAATGGAAGGAGAGAGACAGGTCTGTAGCTATCTGTAAGTGAAGTGTTTAATGTAGGTTTTTTAGCAGGGGTTACCCGAGCCTGCTTGAATGCATTGGGGAAGATGCCTGTGAGGAGAGATGTGTTGATGATGTGTGTGAGTGCTGGTATTAATAATTTATTTTATGAAATAATACTCTAAATAAGAAACTAAAACTGCCAGCAGGTGGCGGTGAATGTCTTTATGAGTCATTCATTCATTAGATTAATTCAAATATCTGATTTATTCAGGAATGAACTAAGTGGCTCTGTTTATGAATGGTCTTTGAATCATTGATTCACACGATTCGTTCAAAAAGCGGATTCACTGAGAAACTAAACACTGCTGTGTTGCGCTACAATTCTGCTATGGCTTTTAATGTAATACGTTTTCTGCTAAATTGAGTAAAATCGCATAATATTGTGTTTAAAATATAACACAATATCAAAACGGTTTAAACTTTCAGACAAATCTTTGTCAAGAAATCGGTCATTTTAGTTTTCATAATTTTCTGTGTTCAACAGGTACATGGCTATCGTTCATCCCATGAAGCCCCGTATGAAGTATCAGACAGCGTACTGGATCATTTTCGGAGTTTGGATAATCCCAGTCCTCATCTCGGTACCATCGGCCTACTTCGCTACAGAGCACGAATACCCGCACAGCACACTGGGCCACGACAAAAAGATCTTCTGCGCCCAGATCTGGTCCGCAGACCAGCAGCTCATGTATCGCTCCTACTTCCTCTTCATCTTCATCGTGGAGTTCCTGGGGCCCGTGGTCACCATGTCCGTCTGTTACGCGCGGATCTCCAGGGAGCTGTGGTTCAAGAGCGTCCCGGGATTTCCGACGGAGCAGCTGCGGAAACGACTACGACGGCGGCGCAGGACGGTGGTGGCGCTGATCGCGGTTCTGGCGGCGTACGTGATGTGCTGGGCGCCGTATTATAGTTTCACGCTGCTGCGCGACTTCTACCCGGCGCTGATCACACGTGGCCGTAACTCGCTGGTCGTTTTCTACATCGTGGAGTGCATCGCTATGAGCAACGGTGTCATTAACACGCTGTGTTTTGTGAGCGTTAGGAACAATGCTGCAAAGTGCTTCAGAGCCGTCAAACTCGCTAACTGGCGCTCGCTAACGAGGGTGATCGTTGGCAAGATGGCGGAAGACGACATTAGGACTTCATCCTTGAGAGTGACAGAGGATGTGGAATGTACTCGAATAAAGTGAAATGATGGAGAAATAAACTAAAAGGTGATACGAGGTGTCAACAATGTGGGTCAAGAAATGTCCATCAATTTGGAAAGAGCCACAGAGACATGTACACATTACTCACGGGAACAAATTAATTAAGAGGGTCTTGTTTTTGGAAGTCAAAGCAACACGATAGACCGATGATGTGGTTCGGCCAAGAGTTGTGATAGGAAAAATTAAACTGATGAGAGACTGGCTTGTGTAAATGCTCCCAGATTAATATGTTAATGTTAAATCCACTCCAGAAATAATTTCCCGATTCATTAGGAAAAGCATTGCCTCAAAGACCCCCGGAAGTCAACATGCATTTTCAGTGCTCAGTGTAGATTTGCTGAAGGTGACAGACCAGAAATGATGTTGCTGATCGAAACCATAACTTGACAGATTTTAATAAAAGTGCCAGACAAAATATTCAGTTCGTAAGTCCTATTCAGACTATATTACAAAAAAGTGTCTGTACCTATATTTTTTGCTGTTTCCAGCTGAAATGGACACTATAGTGTCAGTGAAACTTTTATTTATTTTCTCACAAACCAAGCAAATTATCTTTTCGTGCAGTTCCTTGAGGTTGTGACCTCAAAAATTTTTTTTACCATAGTGCATGACTTGTAAACGAAATACATTTTGATGTTTGAATTCGCATAACCAGCTCCATATATATGTCTTTTCTGGTCGTAGAGCACCTGGTACAGCATTGCATTTGCCATGCCAACTTTGACAGATTCACATTTGTTGCAGATCAAACATAACCCATTTTTAGCGCCTCTTGAATCACTTTGAATGTTTCACAAAAAGTGCAAGAACACAATATTTTTTGCAGAAATCAATGCCACATGTATGTTTTTCCAATGAGCCTGGGTTACTAATGTTAGTGGCCCATTCATATGGTGTTCAATAGCAAACTTTAAATAAAGCATGTAATACAAATAAACAGTTTGCAGTTGTAATCAAAAAAACATGTTTTATTAACCTTTCTTTTATGTTAGGTTCTTTCAATACACCCAAAACATTGAAGAGTGAGTTTGAAAATTAATTTAAGCATGAAAAAAAAAAGTTGCATTAGTTCTGTTTAATGGTTTAAAAACGTGATTAAAAGCAATTAACGTTCACATTTTGTTTTCTGATTATTGTACATACAATTGTCTATTAAGATTGGTTTAATTGCATTTTTCTAATATATTAAATTTCATTGTATTTTAAAATTGACCCGAAATAAAAACACTAAGTATAATGAATAACAGTCACATCTGGAGTCAGTCTGGAAAAACTGTCTGGATCCAACAGCTACCAAGTTAAAGCTACATTAATATCTGGCTACTGGGTTTTCACTTGACCCGAGGAGCGTTTAAGGGTAAACCAGAGGTTTAAAACCTGCAATTGTTATTATTCTGGGATTTAAAACATATACAAACAGTAAAATTAATATAAAAGGAGGAAGTTCATTTTCCTTGTATTCAATATACGTGCACACTTGGGTAAAAGATGCAGTTCTGTGCCAAATCGATAAAACGATTGTTTCCGTACAATGGCTTGAAAAGTTTAACGAACTGCTTGATGAACGACTTTCCGTGCGAGGGGACCATGGGACCATGGGTCCCCTCGCACATCGTAAATGTGGGATTATCAGAGTGTGCCTGAATCTGAGAAACACATTGTTCTGTTCTCGTTTAACTGCCTACGTAGGGTGCATTTTAAGACAATGCTACCTCCAATCGCTATAAAAAATGAATTCAAGATGGTGGATGAGGAGGGGAAAATATCAATCACTGAGTAATTTAAATTAACTATATGGATAATTTTACCCAATATTTTTGGTGATAAAACTCTCAATTAGCATTATTTGCATTAATTGTGAAGAGGGTTCGAAATAAGCCACTCACACAAGTATAAAAATACCACTAAACTAAATTAATTTAGGTTAAAAAAATGCTTTTGTTGCCATAAAAATATGGTAGCAAAATGTTTTTACACAAGTTTTATAAACTGAACTTAAATTGATATTTTAAAGGGGTCATCGGATGCGACATGCACTTTTACAAGTTGTTTGAACATAAATGTGTGTTGGAAGTGTGTGTACACAACCACCCTATAATGATAAAAATCCACCAAGTGTTTTTTTTATCTCGTTAAATAATTTCCCCTTTCTCAAATCGAGCCGATCTCAGATGCCTGTCTGTGTGATGTCACTGAAATGAAGCAGTTCCTCACTATCCGCGCTGAAACTGAACTCTTTCACCAGTTTGGTGAACCGGTACACAGCGCATTATACACGTCACATGAAATATCACGTGTCTTTATGCACTGAAAAAAAATTGATTCATTGAATTTACTCAATTTTTTTAAGGTAAGTGGTTGCATCAACACTTTGTTATAATAAGATGATTCATGCTGAACACAATACCTGAACAAAACTCCGGCGATTTGAGCGGTGAGTGGATTCTACTGTAACTTAAACGCCTCTGATTCAAGAAATCAACAGATCGATCTCCAGAGCGCAAATCATAATGCACTAGATGGTTTGCCAAATCTGCAATAAAATGCCATTAAGCTTTAACTGAGGGTGATTTTAACGAGGCGGCGATCCTGTCCTTGGATGCACAGAAGGCTTTGGATAAGGATGAGTGGTCTTACATGTTTGGATCATTACAGAAGTTTGGGTTTGGTGAGACATTTATATCATGGGTTAAATGAATATATGCTAGGCCAGTGTGTTCAATTTGAACAAACACAGAATAGGTCGTCTAAGTTCCCTTTGCATCGCTCGGTACAACATGGCTGTCCCCTTTCGCTATTGCAATAGAGCCCTTGCCATATGTATAAGACATCATAAAGATATCACGGGTCTTGAAGTTGGGGGGAGTGAAGCCCTTATTAGTCTATATGCAGACGATGTAATATTGTACTTGAAGAACTCTGGAAATTCTGTTCCTGTTCTCTTAGAGTTAATTACTTCTTTTGGGAGATTATATATACAGTCAACCTGTCGGAAAGTAGCTTTACGCCACTCTCTGATACTTACACACCTGGCTTTTTGGAAAATATCCCATTCAAAATAGTTAGGGACCACTTTGTATATCTCGGCCTGACAATTCCTAAAGATCCAAAATTATTATACAAGTTGAACTTTGCAGAGTTTCTTTCAAAACTCAAAGGTAACAGAGAATTGGAAAGTCTTGCCTTTATCTATGATTGGAACTCAATAAAAATGGTCTCTCTTCCTAGATTCAGATATATTTGTCAAAATATTCAGATTTTTCTTACTCTTGCTTTTTTTAAGGAACTGGATTCTATAATTTTGTCTTATGTTTGGAACTATAAGACACATCAAATATCTAAAACTCATTTACAAAAGCCCGGGTCTGTGGGCGGTTTGGGTCTGCCAGTATTTAAACACTATTATTGGGCTGTCAATGTCAGGGCTTTAATGTACTGGGAGAAGGGAACACTGGATAACCGGTCCCTTGAGGTCCCCTATGGGTGCAAATGGAGACAGGCCTGGTTGTTGGGACCTCACTATGTTATTCTCCAAGGTCGACAAGCCTACAGCTATAGATAAGCTAAGTATTGTGTGGAAAAATTATATCAAAATATTAAATCAAGTAAGAAAAGTCCTGTCCCTGCCAGAGACCTCTGTGTATACACCAATATGCTACAATCATACTTTTTCACCCCCATGGTCTGACAGAACGTATTTTATTTGGAAGGAGAAGGGTTTCTGTTCTATTAAAGACCTTTATGTTGAGGGAAGGTTTGCATCTTTTAACCAGCTAAGAGAGAAGTTTGATCTGCCCCACTCACACTTTTTCATTATTTACAAATCAGGCACTATGTGAAGTCCAACATTTTAACTTTCTGAGAAACATGTGTTTTTTATATTTTCTTAAATCCTCCTCATTCTGCGCATCTTATCTCTAAATGTGTTGGTTTATTTGAAAGTTGTGTCACAGCCCCTAATGGGAGATTTAAAGTGGCCTGGGAGGATGAACTGGGAGCTGAGCTCTCCGACGAAACATGGGATAGGTGTTTGACTGCAGGACGGTCCTGTTCAGTTAACAGCAGACATCAGTTGAGACAATTCAAGGTCATTCATCGTTTGCATTATACCAAGACCAAACCATTCTGTGATAAGTGCAAGGTCACGGAGGACACAACTGCTCATGCTTTTTGGTATTGTCCTTCCCTGTGGGGATTTTGGACTAGCGTATTTGATTGGTACTCTAAGGCCTATAACAGACCTCTTCTGCTGGACATGGAACTTGCCATTTTCGGCTCTTCACAACACACGTCTACCCTTCCAAAAGCTTTACAACTGGCCCTCACTCTGGGTATGATCGTGGCCAAAAGACTTATATTAAAGAACTGGAAGTCATCCTCACCTCCTTCTTTTCGACTTTGGACTATGGACATGATTTCTGTCATACAAATGGAAAGACTCCGATGTCTAAGGTCTAACGCCATTGAAAAGTTCTCTGCTGTCTGGGGATCATTTCTCGGATATTTAGACAAACAAGCAGCCAAACCCATGTCTAATGTTTCCAACGAAGGTTGAGTTGTGCATTACCTTTGGGCATTTCTAGTGATTGACTGTGTCGCAGCTCTTTATCATGGTATCCTCACTTACTGAACCTGTATTGTTTTGTATCTTTGGAATATTTATTTATTATTTTTATTTTTTTTTTTTGTGAATGCGTGTGAAGTCTGAGACAATGTTGTTTGTTTGTTCTGCGTTTACTCTGAAAAATCCGGTGATTTTGATTTAATTTGAGAGTGAAGAATCGCCCTTATATTAGATGTATATAGTTTTTCACTGTGTAGAGTAAGGGAACCCGTGACCAATTAACAGGTTTACAGTTGCACTCTCAGAAATAAAGGAACAAAAGCTGTTTCTGGGCCATCTTTTCCAAAGGTACCAATATGTACTTTTTAGCTACTAATATGCACCTTTTAGAGGTAAATAAAGGTACAATTGTACCTTTTTTCAGAGAATGTGCAGTCTTTTACCGTTAAAATGAAGGTAATTTTGTCGGCGCCGATAGCCTCGTGGGCGGCGTGTCGACATACAGCACCGCTGCGCTACGACCGTCACGAGTTCGAATCCTGGCTCGAGGACCGATCCCGATCTCACCCCTCTCTCTCCCACTTCGCTTTCGGTCATGTCTGATCTGTCCTATCATAATAAATGCCAAAATGAAACAAAAAAAGGTAATATTTACCATCCATGAGATTCAGTTTCATTTAGATGCTGTCTGAATACAGCGGTCTGTGTAGCTGGTCCTCATTCATGAAACATAAATAGAAGACATTTTCAGATTAAATAGTTTTCAGACGCATTCATTCACACTTGCTACATACAGTTTAATGCATTAGATGTGGATTTGTTCTGCTTGTTTGTCATTGACTGCTGCAGAACTGTGAAATCTAACACATGATGTGAAGAGAACATCATGTATCACAAAACAAATATATTAACAGGCGTACATTCATTTAGAAAGGACTCAAGCACTGACGTAGTGCTTTATTATTGAGCTAATGAGAATAACAGACAAACCCTAATGGTTTTGGCAATTCCCACACAATGTGCTCGGCTTAAAAATATAACCTCGTAAATCTTGTAAAATGTAGAAACAGAGGAAAACTCAATGTCTCTTTTTACCTCCCTTCTCTTGGAGACTGATGCTGATTTATGAACAGCATTGCAGCGTTACAGGGCAGTTGAGACCCTTTAAAAGCAGTAAAAGCTGACGAAGGATGTACAAATATATGTATATACTACCATTCAAAGGTTTGTGATTAATTAGATTTATTTGTATTTTTTTAAGAATACTTTTCTTCAGCATGAATGCATTAAAGTGATCAGACATGACATTAAAGACTTTTATAATGTTACACAAGATTTCCATTTCAAATAAATGCTGTTTTTTGAACTTTCTTTTCATCAAATAATCCTAATGTATCCTAATGTGAACATGTATCAATTTCCACAAGAATATGAAGCAGATCAAGTGTTTTCAACATGGATAATAATAAGAAATGTTTCTTGAGCAGCAAATCAGAATGACTTCTGAAGGATCATGAATACTTAAGACTGGAGTAATGAATCCAGCTTTGAATATAGCACAATATTACTGTTTTATTGTTTTTTTATCACATAAATGCAGCCTGGTGAGCATAAGAGCCTTCTTTCAAAAACATAAAAAAACTTGCCAATCTTAAACATCTGAGCTATTGTATATAAATCAACACAACTAAACTTTATGGGCACTTATGAAATCATTAAAATAAACTCTTTTTGTGTGTTACATATCTCAAACTAAACCCTTTTATGGTTTAAATGGGGTTTCTGGATGTTCCAGGATCAACTTTCAAACGTTATTTATTTGTGGTTGAAACTGTGAACAGGCACATGCATCACCCAGCGCTCTCCATCCAAGATAAACCTTGGCCCGAGAAAGACCCCAGTCAGACCCGTCTAAATCAGCAGTTCTCAGCTGGCTTTACTTCAGATATAGAAATAATACAATCCTTAAAATAAACACCACAATATATTCAAATTATGATGAGCATTTTCCTTACCAAAAATTCAAAACATTTATTTTGCTATCCTAAATCAACTATGTATGGCTATATTTTTATTTTGCATGTACCATTTTTTCCCTTAATGTCTGCGATCCAATGGTTTTTAATTTAATAGTTTTGTTAAACAATTTACATACCTGAAAAAACACAAAAAAAACTACTTTTTGGACTCACGTCTGAGCGTGCATTGCAGATGAATATGCTTATACTCAAAACACAATGTTTCATCTCACTGCACAACACCAGAGTAAATGTGTGGAACAGCAGGGAACAAATGGTTCTGAACTGTGTTTATCTTTGGTCTTGAGGGTGAACACACGGCTGGTCTGTGTTCATTTTCTCTCCTGTCCAGGACAAATAGTGTGTCTGCAGGGATTAAGGTTAAGCCAAAATAAAAAACACACGAGATATCATATTCATCTCATTGAAATTTCAAAGAACTGACATTATCAAAAAAATATAATTGTAATTGTGACTACGCTGACAGATGGAGGTCAGGAATGAGCCTGTGTTGGTGGCATGTTGTTATTTCACATCTCTTAGAGATCAGCTTTAAATCCTGTGGAGTAGTTGGGTGAAACTCAGGATGGGTTCAATTTAATCTGTGTGATTCTCTGATTCAGTACAGTCAGGCCACTAACGGCATTAATTAAAACTGCTTGATGAACCTGGGACAGATTAGGAAGCCAAAACAATGGTGCAGATCAACTTATAGAAAGAAAATACTAGAAAATAGTATCTGTATTTTGAACTAAAGTTGTGCTAAGTATTAGTATTTTGGAACTACAAATAATATGAAAATTATTTCATTTCATTCTTTCTCTCTGTTAAAAATCAACATATGCATATTTATGCAACATATGCATATTTAATTTGCCATCATAGGTCAACTATGCATGACTATGTTTTAATTATTTGCATGTAGCATTTTTCCCCATTATCTGCAACTCAACGTTTTCTTTTTTTAATATAAATATTGTTTTGCTAAACCATTTAAATCAGTAATAAACAATGCTCACACATATGACACATACAAAATAGTGTGTAAAATGCACAGGAGACTCCGATTACTCTACCTACCTTCAGGAACAAACTTACATTTCAGCAGTGTTGGAATGAAGCGAATGATCCAGAAAGACTAGACGTCTGGTTCATGTCATGAGCAAGAGCAACTAAAAGAAACTGTCGCCACATATCCTCCCTCTCACAGTGTTTATTCATCTCAGATAGCAGAAAGAAACTTCTCTCCTCCGCCGAATGAAAGCAATGGGAAATATTGCCATGGGCACATGGGAGGGCAGCTGGCAAAGAATCTCAATTCAAGTCAGACCGAGCTCCTTTAGATACTCCTTTGATGGAGTAACAGCCTGATGTTCAAACCTCCACGAGCGCAGCAGCTGATGAAGCAATGCAGAGCATCGAGACTCAGACAAGCTCATTTCAGACAAGTCAACTTGCTGATCTAGACCAGGAGTCAACAGAAACGGTCCTGGAGGGCCGGTGTCCTGCAGAGTTTAGCTCCAGCCCTAATCAAACACACCTGAAGCAGCTAATCAAGCTCTTACTAGGTATACCTGAAACTTCCAGAGAGGTGTGTTGAGGCAAGCTGGAGGTAAACTCTGCAGGACACCGGCCCTCCACGACCGCTGATCTAGACTATTTTGAAACTGGTGTTTTTTAGCTTTAATGTTTTTAAAAGCTTTTAAAGCTGTCCTGTTATATTCTGTTCTCACTGTTTTTGAACTCAATACGTTTTATGTGAAACAAGGCAGAAAGTGTCTTAAAGGGATAGTTCACCCAAAAATGAAAAATTGCTGTTAAAGGATTAGTTCAGTTCCAGAATAAAAATGTCCTGATAATTTACTCACCCCCATTTCATCCAAGATGTTCATGTCTTCATTCTTCAGTCGAAAAGTGATTAAGGTTTTTGAGGAAACATTTCAGGATTTTTCAATGCAGCTTCAAAGGGCTCTTCACAATCCCAGCCGAAGAATAAGGGTCTTATCTAGTGAAATGATTGGTCATTTTCTAAGAAAAATAAAAATGTATATACTTTTTTAACCACAAATACTCGTCTTGCACTAGCTCTGCGATGCACGTCCACGACTCCAAACAGTCACGTGTGATGTAGGTGGAAGTACCAACCCAGTGTTTACAAAGGGAATGTTCAAACAAAGTCAAACATCTTTTTCAAAAATACAACCATGTTAGGTTGGCGCTGATTGACTCGTCACTAGTTCGCCGACATATAGCGCAACTGTGCTCGCAGCGACCCGAGTTTGATTCCTGCCTCGAGGTCCTTTTCCGATCCCACCCCCCCCCTCTCTCTCCACCCAGTGCTTTCCTTCCTGCTCTCTACTGTCCTATCCAATAAAGGCATAAAAGCTCATAACGATAACTTAAAAAAATGTTGAGGTTGGAGGAGAAAATGAGTTGGATTTCTTTGCCCTATCCTACCTTTTGAACCGAAGAACACAGACAAAGAACTAACCGCGCATGATCCTTCCAACGTGATTAAGTAATGCGTGAAGACGCGGACGCACATTGCAGAGCTAATGCAAGATGAGCATTTGTAGTTCAAATGTATATACATTTTCATTTTTTTTTTTTTAAATGACTGATCGTTTTGCTAGATAAGACCCTTATTCCTTAGCTGGGATCATGTAGAGCCATTTGAGGCTGCAATCTTGGACTTTCAACCCATTGGCAACCATTCAAGTCCACCATATAGTGAAAAATCCTGGAATGTTTTCCTCAAAACTTCATGCATATCTTGGATGACATGGGGGTGAGTAAATTATTAGGACATTTTTATTCTGGAAGTGAACTAATCCTTTAATTTACTCACTCTCAGGCCATTCAAGCTGTAGGTGACTTTCTTTCTTCAGTAGAACAGTAAAGATATTTAGCTGAAACCGTGGTCCTTCGTGATCCATAATATGCAAGTCAGCAGAACTCAAAATGAATACCCTTGTCTCATGATGATATATTTATATATACACAAGTGCATCTCAATAAATTAGAATGTTGTGGAAAAGTTCATTTATTTCAGTAATTCAACTCAAATTGTGAAACTCGTGTATTAAATAAATTCAATGCACACAGACTGAAGTAGTTTAAGTCTTTGGTTCTTTTAATTGTGATGATTTTGGCTCACATTTAACAAAAACCCACCAATTCACTATCTCAACAAATTAGAATATGGTGACATGCCAATCAGCTAATCAACTCAAAACACCTGCAAAGGTTTCCTGAGCCTTCAAAATGGTCTCTCAGTTTGGTTCACTAGGCTACACAATCATGGGGAAGACTGCTGATCTGACAGTTGTCCAGAAGACAATCATTGACACCCTTCACAAGGAGGGTAAGCCACAAACATTCATTCAAAGAAGCTGTTCACAGAGTGCTGTATCCAAGCATGTTAACAGAAAGTTGAGTTGGTGCACAACCAACCAAGAGAACCGCAGCCTTATGAGGATTGTCAAGCAAAATCGATTCAAGAATTTGGGTGAACTTCACAAGGAATGGACTGAGGCTGGGGTCAAGGCATCAAGAGCACCACACACAGACGTGTCAAGGAATTTGGCTACAGTTGTCGTCAGAGGCGTCTTACCTGGGCTAAGGAGAAGAAGAACTGGACTGTTGCCCAGTGGTCCAAAGTCCTCTTTTCTCAGATGAGGATTTGGAAACCAAGGTCCTAGAGTCTGGAGAGGGTGGAGAAGCTCATAGCCCAAGTTGCTTGAAGTCCAGTGTTAAGTTTCCACAGTCTGTGATGATTTGGGGTGCATGTCATCTGCTGGTGTTGGTCCATTGTGTTTTTTGAAAACCAACTCACTGCACCCGTTTACCAAGAAATTTTGGAGCACTTCATGCTTCCTTCTGCTGACCAGCTTTTTAAAGATGCTGATTTCATTTTCCAGCAGGATTTGGCACCTGCCCACACTGCCAAAAGCACCAAAAGTTGGTTAAATGACATGGTGTTTGGTGTGCTTGACTGGCCAGCAAACTCACCAGACCTGAACATAGAGAATCTATTGTCAAGAGGAAAATGAGAAACAAGAGACCAAAAAATGCAGATGAGCTGAAGGCCACTGTCAAAGAAACCTGGGCTTCCATACCACCTCAGCAGTGCCACAAACTGATCACCTCCATGCCACGCCGCGAATTGAGGCAGTAATTAAAGCAAAAGGAGCCCCTACCAAGTATTGAGTACATATACAGTAAATGAACATACTTTCCAGAAGGCCAACAATTCACTAAAAATTTTTTTATTGGTCTTATGAAGAATTCGTTGAGATAGTGAATTGGTGGGTTTTTGTTAAATGTGAGACAAAATCATCACAATTAAAAGAGCCAAAGACTTAAACTACTTCAGTCTGTGTGCATTGAATTTATTTAATACACGAGTTTCACAATTTGAGTTGAATTACTGAAATAAATGAACTTTTCCACGACACTAATTTATTGAGATGCACCTACAGTGCTCAGCGTAAATGAGTACACCCCCTTTGAAAAGTAACATTTTAAACAATATCTCAATGAACACAAAAACATTTTCCAAAATGTTGACAAGACTAAGTTTTATATAACATCTGTTTAACTTATAACATGAAAGTAAGGTTAATAATATAACTTAGAGAACAAAATTTTTCAGTTTTACTCAAATTAGGGTGATGCAAAAATGAGTACACCCCACTGAAAGTCTCTGGAGCAAAGCTAAATTTTAGACTACAAATGTCTAATTTAACAAGAATTCAACCACAGGTGACAGTTGACTATAAAAGGGTGTTACTTAAAGAAAACCCCTTCCCATTTCATGCTGTCAGCAATGGCACCACATGGAAGAGAAATGTCACAAGACCTGAGAAAGAAAATAATTTCTTTACACAAGAAAGGTGAAGGCTACAAGAAGATCAGCAAAGCTTTACTTATCAGTCAGAATACTGTAGCAAAAGTGGTACAAACATTTAAAAAAGATGGAACTGCAACCATCTCACAGAGACGTCCAGGTCGTCCACGGAAGTTAACACCTCGTCAGGAGCGTCTTCTGATGAGAAGGGTTGAAGAAAATCGACATGCAAGTTCACTGCAGTTATCTAAAGAAGTAGAAAGCCAAACTGGGGTGACTATTTCCCGTGACACAATACGGCGTACACTGCAGAGGAATGGCATGCATGGGTGCCGTCCACGAAAGAAGCCTCTCCTAAAGCCCAGGCACAAAAAGCCCGCCTAGAGTTTGCCAGGGCCCATGCTGACAAAGATGAAGACTACTGGGACTCTATACTCTGGAGTGATGAGACCAAGATAAATGTTTTTGGAACTGATGGCTTCAAAACTGTATGGCGTCGCAAAGGTGAGGAATACAAAGAAAAATGCATGGTGCCTACAGTGAAACATGGTGGTGGCAGTGTCCTTATGTGGGGCTGCATGAGTGCTGCTGGTGTCGGGGAGCTGCATTTCATTGATGGCATCATGAATTCACAAATGTACTGCTCTATACTGAAAGAGAAGATGCTACCATCACTCCGTGCCCTTGGTCGTCGTGCACTTTTCCAACATGACAATGATCCTAAACACACATCTAAGGCCACTGTTGGATTTCTGAAGAAGAACAGGGTGAAAGTGATTCAGTGGCCAAGTATGTCTCCTGATCTGAACCCAATCGAACACCTATGGGGAATTCTGAAGAGACAAGTTGAGCATCACTCTCCATCCAGCATCCAATCTCTAAAAGAGGTCATTCTTGAAGAATGGAAAAAGATAGATCTGGCAAAATGTCGCCAACTTGTTCATTCCATGCCTAGAAGACTTGGTGCTGTCATTAAAAATCATGGAGGCCATACAAAGTACTAGATTTAGTAGTTTTTGTTGTGGGGTGTACTCATTTTTGCATCACCCTAATTTGAGTAAAACTGAAAAATTTTGTTCTCTAAGTTATATTATTAACCTTACTTTCATGTTATAAGTTAAACAGATGTTATATTAAACTTAGTCTTGTCAACATTTTGGAAATGGTTTTTGTGTTCATTGAGATATTGTTTCAAATTTTACTTTTCAAAGGGGGTGTACTCATTTACGCTGAGCACTGTATATATATACACACTATATTGCAGTGTGGAAGAACTTGACTGGTCTGCAGAAAGCCAAGTCCTAATCCCAGCTGAACACCTCTGGTGTGTCTTTAAAATGCAGACCTTGAGCCAAAAATTCATCACCAAACACCAATGACTTGTACATATGGATACAGTCATTTCATACACTTCAAAACTTTTGCAAAAGAGGTGGAAATACAATTTTTTTTAAGTACATGAATTATGTTTCCATCTTTGTTGCCACAGTTTGGAAGTGCCTTTTTCTCTTCTAAAGAAGTTGGTGTCCCAGTACACACCAGAGGTGTTCAGCTGGGATTAGGACTTGGCTTTCTGCAGACCAGTCAAGTTCTTCCACACTGACTGAATCATCATTTCTCTTTGATCTTGTCTTATACACAGAGACACTGTCATGTTAGAATAGAAAAGGGTTCTGTCCAAACTGTTGCTATAAAATTAGAAGCACACAATTCCCTTGAATATCATTATATGCTTAAACATTAAGATTTGTACTCATGGAAATGACTAAAGTAGTCAAACCTTTCATTAGAAGTGGGTGACCCAATACTTTTGGCAATATAGTATATATATATAGATTAGTTCACCAAAAAGAACCAGTTCAAAATAATTATTTGTTCATGAATTGGACATTACTCCAAACTGTCTATGGATTACAGGTAATAATGCTGCAATGTTCAGTTTCTTGCACAGACCAATTATTTAGCCTCTTATGTCCTCAATATATTGTCAGGAGCCATGGGTATCAAATGTATGTTGCCTCATATGCTTTTAACTCCGCCATTGCCAGTCCCAAGCCCGGATGCGAAAGGGGAAGGTTTGGGTGTTGAGCTAGCAACCCGTCCCTGTAAGAAACAAATCTGCTACAGAAACTACGAGAGAAAATGCATCGAATGAAATTGGATACAGGACCTTGGATCCTAGGTATATAGATCCTAATATGAAGGTGTTTAACCAAACCCATTGTGGAGTCCAGCGTCTCATGACGGATACATTTACTGCAAAAATCATCACCCAAATGGGAACTAGGAACGGAGGCACACTTCATCAAAAGCGGCCTATTAAATCAGTTAATTAAGGAATTGGAACAACATAAATTGGATTTGCTGGGCATTAGTGAAGTTTGTTGGACAGGGAGTGGTGAAATGACGAGCGATGGAAAGAAGATTTTGTACTCCTGTAACGACAAAAAAAAACACATCCGCGGGGTTGGACTGGTCCTTGAGAAACAAGCAATACAGGAAATACAGAGACATGATCTCAAAATTGTTATTGGAGACATGAATGCCCAGTTCAGCCACGACGAAGGGTTTTGAAGACATCATTGGCCCTTTCGCATCCTCGAAATGCCTGTCGGATAATGGTGAATGTTGTTGATGTTGTTTTGCATATATAACAACCTTTGCTTAGGAAATACCTTTTTACAGCATAAGTTGATTCACAAGATTACATGGCGCTCGCCAAATGGACTCATATTTAATGACATTGACCATCTTTGTATTAGTCGACGATGGAGGACAGGTTTGGGGGACGTGAGGGTCTTCCCCACAGCAGATGTGGGTTCAGATAATTTCTTATGTCCATATAAATCTCAAGCTCAAACTGCGACAACATGAAGGAAAATCTGAAATTGTCCAATCATTTGCAATTGAAAAGTTTAAAGACCAAAACATTGCAGATGTCTTCAACTTTCCAATCGATTCCAGGCTTTAGCTGATGTGGCAGAGATACAGTCAACCATTGACCACCTGTGCACAAAAAAAGTGATTGGCCGAAGGAGAGGAAGGTGGAAGGAAGAATGGATCCAGGATAGATCATGGGCTCTGGTTGACCTAACAAAGAAGGCCAAAAAGAAACGGGATCAAGCCCAAGAGGCTGAGGATAAGAAAAAAGCATCACGTGCATATGCTGACCTTGACCGGGCTGTGAAACAGAGCAGTAGGCGAGATAAGAAAGACTGGTTGGAGAAGAAATGCAAAAAAGCCCAGGTGGCCGCGGATCGAAATTATACCTGCACCTTGTACATCAGGAGCCTGGAGGAGTTCCTCCGTTCCAATCAAAGACAAGAATGGAAAGTTGCTCCTTACCAGGGAGGAACAGAATGACAGATATGAGAAATATTAAATCAGCAGCTTCCCTTAAACACCTATGACTTCGGTCAGGAGGAAGCGCAGGAGGAGCTAGATGTCTCAGACTCTCTGTGGTCATTAAAAATCCCAGGATGTCCTTCGAAAAAGAGTAGGGGTGTAACCCCGGCATCCTGGCCTAATTTGCCCATTGGCCTCTGACCATCATGGCCTCCTAATCATCCCCATACACTGATTGGCTTCATCACTCTGTCTCCTCTCCACCAGTAAGCTGGTGTGTGGTGGGCGTTCTGGCGCAATATGGCTGCCGTCACATCATCCAGGTGGATGCTGCACACTGGTGGTGGTTGAGGAGATTCCCCTCTTCTATGTAAAGCACTTTGAGTACCCAGAAAAGCGCTATATAAATGTAACTAATTAATTATAATTATTATAGATGTTACAAGGTAATATAACAGCAGAAGAAGTCTAAAATGCCATTCTGATTCAGAAATCAAGTAAGGCAGCTGGCTTGGATAAAATTCATGCATATGGTGGTCCCATTGTAGAAGTGAAGCTGATAGATCTCATTAATTTGTGTTGGCGAATGCAAGCTGTCCCTGAAGACAGGCAAAATGATACCATCATTAAACTACCATAGAAAGGGAATAACATGGAATGTACAAATTGGCGTGGCATAACCCTCCTGTCAGTACCAGTAAAAGTGTTTTCCACAGTTCTCCTAAGACGATTGAAGGCAGCCATTAACAAACGCCTCCGAGAAGAACATGCTGGCTTCCGGAAAGGAAGCTCATGCAGCGAGCACATATTCACTTTACGTAACATCATTGAATATTGCCTGGAGTATAAGCATCCACTTTCCATCAATTTTATCGATTTCTGGAAAGCCTTTGATAGTGTCCATCGTGAATCCTTATGGAATATTTTACAACTGTGTGGTGTGCCAAAGAAATTCATAGCGGTCTTCCAGTCCTTGTATAACAATTCCAGCTGCTGTGTCAGGACAGATACAGGTCACACTGACATTTTTGCCATTGAGACTGGTGTCAGACAAGGATGCATCTTGTCGTCATTTCTATTCATGGTGGCCCTTGATTTTGTTATGAGGATGGCTATGGCAATGCCAAATGCAGGTATTGATTGGGATGGATCTGATCTTGATTTTGCGGATGATATTGCTCTGCTCGCTGAAAATGGGTACCATTTACAAGAAATAACATCAAGCTTATATAAAGCAGCAGAGAAGGTCAGATTACGCATTAGTGCCGAAAGGTCCAAAGTCATGCATACCGGTGCTCAAGCTGACATGCCAAGGATTAAAGGGTTAGCTCACCCAAAAATTAAAATTCTGTCATTAATTACTCACCCTCATGTCGTTCCAAACCCGCAAGACCTCCCTCCATTCATCTTCAGAACACAAATTAAGATATTTTTGATGATATATGAGAGCTCTCTGACCCTCCCATAGACAGCAAGGGTCCTTACACGATCAAGGTCCAGAATACTACCAAGATGATCGACGTTGAACACACGGCTTGATGACGTTGAACACAAGGCATGTGTTCAACATCATCACGCTGGATCTGGATCAGCGCTTGTGTCACCACGCGCTTGCATCATGTACTGTTGTGAACACACGTCCACAAGAGAAACAGTAGAGACGAAAACATGGAATAAAATCATTAAGTATTCTCGTGGCTTCGTAAAATTACAGTTGACAGACTGATGTCACATGGACTACTTTGTCGATCATCTTGGTAGTTTTCTGGACCTTGATCGTGTAAGGACCCTTGCTGTCTATGGGAGGGACAGAGAGCTCTCAGATATCATCAAAAATATCTTAATTTGTGTTCCGAAGATGAACAGAGGTCTTACGGGTTTGAAACAACATCAGGGTGAGTAATTAATCACAGAATTTTCATTTTTAGGTGAACTATCCCTTTAAGGTTGATGAATGCAACATTAAAGAAGTCGATAAGTTTACGTACCTTGGCAAGCACTATTGGACGAGATTGAGATGCAGAGATAGACGTCAAATGGTGGATTGGCAAGGCATCAACAATGTGCATAATCTGGTCATCTACATCGATCTCACTTAGCATCAAACTTCGCTTATATGCATCTATCATCCTTCCGATGTCCACTTATGCAGCAGAAACGTGGAAGGCATCAGGTAGTAATTCACACAAGGTAGATGTCTTTCATCAGTGCTGCCTATGAAGAATACTGCACATTTGATACTACAACCACATTACTAATGAGGAAGTCCTGCGACAAAGCAATATGTCAAGCCTTAGTTACAACGATTGCATACGGTTACCTGTGGCTGGCTAGACACATTATACAGATGGAAAGTAGCCGCATGCCAAGGCAGGCACTGCAGTGGGTCCTACCTAGAGGACAGTGATGTAGGGGTCGACCATAACTGACATGGCGCCAAACCTTTAGCGCAATCGCTGGAGAGCTCTCGTCACCCAATATGCTTCTTAGTGTGGGTGGAGAAGATGTGCTTTTATTAAAAAAAATATTTTCAAAAACGTGTAGCCATTTTATGACCACGGATTCAGCTAAAAAATCTTCTTTGCTGTTCTACTGAAGAAAAAGTCACATATATCTTGGATGGTCCTGAAAGTGAGTAAATTAACAGCAAATGTTTTTTTTTATTCGGTTGAACTATCCTTTTAATCAGGTAACAAGGCCTGGTCCAAACACCAGGTTTTTTGAATGCACTCCCAGTTTTGACCTCAGATTTGGAGACTCGTCATGATGGTCAAGTAATTTAAAATGTGCCAATCAATGTTATGAGGGTTAGAGAGTCAGACGTGTAACCCAAAGTTTGCAGGTTCGAGTCTCGATACCGGCAGGTATCCTCAAACCCCCAACTGCTCCCCAGGTGCAGTAGCAAAAAATGGCTGCCCACTGCTCCGGGTGTGTGCGTGTGTTCACTAGTCACTGCTGTGTGTGTGCACTTGGATGGGAGATATGCAGAGAACAAATTCCAAGTATGGGACACTTTACTTGGCTATACGCCATGTTACTCAATCATGAGTCAAATCTCCCGTTTAGCATGTAGAGTCGCTGCCAACGCAGTGTGTTCCAAATCAATCGCTCACGAGGGTCCATTCGACACACTGTGAACAAATACACAAACAAAAAGTATTCTGATTCAACCCCCATTTTGTGCATTGATGCTTTATCCGACAAAAGACAAACAATGCTTTCCATCAACAGCCAAGTCCAAGAATGATCTTTATACAAAAGTACAAAATACTGAACAGAACAAAAGTCACAATGGCAACATCTTAGTGCTTTGTATGATGAATAAATCCTGATTTAGCGTTCCTAATCTGCTTACATCAGCTGTTCCTCTTCTGAATGCTCAGATGTTACTTTATTTGTGTTTTCTAAACAGTGATTGTGAATGGTTTTGGACTAAATCACAATGGCTTGGAAAGACTCGTATCGGAAAATCCCGGATTTCCTTTTTAAGACTTGTTTGTTTTCTTCTCCATTTAGACACACTTACTTGCTCAGTCACAGTAAATCAGTTAATCTCCCCCAAAAAATAAACATAATTCTTGAAAATGGCAGCTCACAGGGCTTTGGCCTATAAATATAATACACAAGTAATGCATAGTGAGGTCTTTGCTTTCAGAGGCTGTTCAAAAACTATGCAGGCTGCCTACCTAGACGGCATTTTGAGGTTTCAAGGTGTCCTTCCGATGTGAATGCTGTTCTTTAGCTGCAGACAAGGTAGAACTCATAATGTTTATTCAATGCAACCTGTGCACTTCACCTAAAGAGTGCTATTTGTAATGATGCACAGAGTTACTCCCCGAGTAGTGTCCCAAATCGCTTATTTAGGGTTCTATTTCAGTTAGGATGCCAAACTCATAAAGCAGCAATGTTATACTTGCACCTTTACTGTTGCTCTATAAATGTCACTGGCAGACGATGAAAGTAAAATATATAAATGCCCAATGTATTATAATTATAGCAATTAAAAAGCATTTTTAAAAAGTGTGCAACTAAACTAACTGTTTATAATAGTGTTTATGTTTCCTATGACTCTAAACCAGGGATAGGGATGTTTGATTAGGGTTGGAGCTAAACCCTCCAGGACCGAAGTTGCCTATCCCTGCTCTAAACCAGGGTCCAATCAAGACCTTGCAGTAAAAATAAACAGCCAGACAGTAAACAAATAAAGCCCACACAACTAGAATTACCTGAATCCTTAAATCATCAAAGAAAAGAGACTTACAAAGTAGCAGCCTTTACAAAAACACAGACGGGATAAGAGAAAAGTTTAGTTGGCTCTAAAAACAAACATTAGATTGTGAAGAAAGATTATACACATATATATATATATACACACACATTAACTATTCCTTAAAAGGTGAAGGTAAAAGTCATGAAAATAATCTAACACGAACACTTTATAAAATGCCTCTTTGGATAGTATGAGATGTTTGATAGTTGTGAGATTAGTATGTAGAAGCGGTTTTCATGGAAAATACCCTAAACCAAAGTCACTTCTTCCTCCTGAGGAACACTTTTGCTTCTTTCTGCAGACGTTTAACGTCCTCTTTGCCACTGTCGTCTGATTCGGGTACGTAGTCCGAGTCTTCATCCACCTCTTCCTCCTCCTCACTCTCATCATTAATAAAACTGTTTTCGTAGTGATCTTCATCTTCACCCTCATCATCAGCAGCAGCGGTCTTGGCTGGACAAACAAAACAGCATGAAATGTGGTTTGAATGAAAGATTTTGGACCCGGTTTACCCCTGTATTTCACACTGACCCCTTGGGATCACCCAAGGCAGTGTAAATATGGCTTAAGAAGAAACATCTTGCTCAGTTGAGTGGTTACAAGCTTCAATTTTTAAGATCTTCAGAGAACGATAATGCTTCTAAAACAGCTGCGAGCGTATGTGGTCTCAGGCCTGGTTTTTATGTGGCCTTCGGCATGCACTGCACTGTTGAGTGCATGAGGAAAATAACCAATTTGGTTGTTTAGCATTAAATACAAATCACTTATCAGTGAAACCACTGGCGATTGCTAACAATCAAACATCACAAAAGCTTAGATAATAATCTTCTAATGTTTATCCTGATCGATGCTGACGTCCATATGTGCAGTCTGTTCCTCCCCAGGGTCCATGCAGCATGTTTTCAATTAGTTTAAGAGGAGTTTAATTGTGTTAAATGTGACTACGGCCCAGAGGAGCCTCAGGTTACTCACCAAACATTACACTCATTCAGTCCAAAGGTAAATGATTCAGAATCCGGCATCATCGTGTCACATGGATTTCATGGTGTTAAATATGCATACATAAACATATTGTTTATTCTTCATCTCAGAAGGTGATTGCATCTCAGGCAACTGAAAGTGTTGCTCGCACTTTCAAAGCTCTTAATACAAATTGAGATGCGATTGGTAAACGATGACCATTGCAACAAACAGTCATTTTAAAAGTGCACTGTGTAATATTTAGGATGATCTATAGACAGAAATGCAATATAATATTCATAACTACGTTTTCAGAGGAGTATAAAGACCTTACATAATGAACCGTTATGTTTTTATTATCTTAGAATGAGTAATTTATATCTCCATACACCGCGGGTCCCTTACATGGACGTCATCACATGTTTCTACAGCAGCCCTAAACGGACAAACTGCTCTACAGAGCGCGTATCGTCACTATGTTGTTCTTGCAAAAAACACGGACACAAGGATGAACAAGTAACAGTAATATTCGCAATGACATGGGTTTATTGAATAATTAAGTAAATATAATTCCTTAATTTACCTTTGTAAAGAAACCTCATTGCTGTCTGCGGTCTCAGACGACGGCATCTTAGCTCTGTATCGGCCACCGTAGCTTCTCTAAAGGGAGGACTGAGCCGTTGGTTGCAATTCGCAACATCAACCGCTAGATGCCGCCAAAATCTACACACTACAACTTTAACTCAAAACTCTCTAGTCTTAAAACAGCTTATATTGAAGGTAGTCTGCCAAAACGACAGATTGTGGAATTTGCCACTCAATGATGTAATAGTGGAGCTAAACTCCGCCTCCGCAGAAGATCAAAACTGATCGATCTCTACAATCCCCATTTCTACAATGCTGCCTGCCTAGCCCCGCCCACTTCTATTCTGATGCCTAGCCCCGCCCACTGTTTAGCCCCGCCCACTGATTCTACAATGCTGCCTGTTTAGCCCCGCCCACTGATTCTACAATGCTGCCTGTTTAGCCCCGCCCACCGATTCACACATGTAGTAGGTAAATAATAACGAGAGAGGAAAACGCAGGTCTACGCAGAAAATAAATGATAAAGATGCTCCGAAGACAAGACCCTGTGCAGTGCCAAGTTGTGTGTGTGGGGGGGTCTTTGCATAGCCTTCCTTCTGATCCTAACATTAGAAAAGAGTGGATGAACTGATCCAGACCACTCAGTCCTTTCTTCACTTATTTTACCAAGGATTCAGGCACAATTCACTCGGATTTTCAGAAATTTAAACTAAAAAAACTATGCTGTGCCGACAAGTGTGAATAACTGTTTTTATTACATGATTACTATTGCTTTGTCAGTTATTATTTGTGTTTTCTGACTAATGTTTTCTGAATGTTATTTAGTTTTTTAGATTTGCATTTGTAATTTGTTATTTTGTTTTCTGAATCGTGATTTGTTTTGCACTTCTCGGCCACCATAGAGAATACTTTTTGTGCACAAAGAAAACAAAAATAATGACTTTTGAATAAGTATTCTCGTAGCTTTGTAAAATTACGGTTGAACCACTGATGTAACATGGATTACTTTAACGATGTCCTTACTACGTTTCTGTGCGTTGATTGTGTAGGTCTTACGGGTTTGGAACGACATGAGGGTGAGTAATTAATGACAATTTAATTTTTGGGTGAACTATCCCTTTAAGTAGGGCTGTAGGATATATGGAACGCGATGATCATGCGCATCTCGTCAGTAAAGCCGGTTCTGTGATTAATCGTAAATCTCCATCACCTGTTTTCAGATGGAGCAGCAGTTAACACACAGAGCCGTAGATCATACAAGCTACACAATATCGCGTTCATTATCGCAGATGAATTTTGTCATCTATTTATTTACCATATTTATTTTACTCAATCAAAATACAGAAAACAGTAATACTATAATAAAATATTAGTACAATTTTAAATAATTGTTTTCTGTTTGAATATATTTTAAAGTGTAATTTATTTCTGTGATATAAAGCTGAATTTTCAGCATCATTACTCCAGTCTTCAGTGTCACATGATCTTCAGAAATTCTAGTATGCTGATTTACTGCTCAGGAAATATTTCTTAATTATTATGAATATTGAAAAAGCTGTACTGCCTAATATTTGTGAGGAATCCTATTTCTTCAGGATTCTTTGAGTAGAAAGCTCAAAAGAACAATTTATTTGAAACAGCAATCATTTGTAACATTATGTCTTTTCTGTCCCTTTTGAAGTATTAATTTCTTAAATGAAAAAAGTACAGTCTGTCTCACTAACCTTTTGGCAACTGACCTTTCTGGTTTAGTATTTTTTTATTTAATTAAAGCACTCCATTATTAACTAAGCGCCAGGTCATTTGAGATGTTTAACCTTCCAGAACATTTCGAAGTAGAGATTTATGCGTCTAATTCAAGAGCCTCGCTCAGCTTTCGTGGTTTCCACCACAATTTATTTCTGATGAAAACCTAAACGCAGGAAAATCCCTGTATAATTCTTATAGTAGTCCAGAAGACGATCACAGCTCGCATCTCTCATATCAGCGCGGCCTGTAATTACCCAATGCTCGACGGGCCTATAGTCCAAAGTAGACAGGACAGAGGAAAGGAGAGGAGACCGGGAAGAAAGACGGATGGCCTTTTTTAGAAATTAGGGACTGCGTTCTGGAAAGCACAACTAATATTTTTCCACTCCTATTTCACGTTAGAACAGCAATAATGTGGTTTAGCAGGCGCTGTTATAAAATGACATGTTGCCCAAAAACAACTTTGGCACCAATTATTGAGTTTTGAGGAGTCACTCACTAAATCCATTTCTCTATATTTTAACTTATTGCCAAACGAGACCCCAAAAGGCATTAAATACGGCATTATTCAGTTTAAAGTTAAGGAGGACAGATTGAAACCTCTTACTCTTAATTAGCGGTGTCTGCTAAGGTAAGCATCACTTTTATTATTGCTAAACTTAGAGCTCAGGATCCGAACAAACCCTTCATCTTACACCAAGTATTTAACCGTGCCACACAGATCTCATTAATTCACATGTAAAAATACTCACGTGGTGATTTAGTGTGTTTGTAATCTTTCTTGTGAAGCAGATTCTTCCTGCAATATTGAGGCAAGCACAAAGAAGAAGAAACTTTAAACAAGCTCTAGAGTTACACTTAATCTAATAGACTTTCACTTAAGGCAAGATAGGTCAATCTTTATTTTTTGATGCATTGCGCTATTTTGGATACTTAAAATATCTTCTGTCAGACTAATGGAAAGAAAATATTTAAAATACACAAGTAATAAATAAAAAGGGATATACAAAAACCCCTCTGAAAAAGCTTTTATGTCAACAAAATGAAACAAGAATTTAGATCCCGGCTTTATCCAAAGTTCAGATTTCTGTTCTGGAAATGTATGTAAATTAGTGCATACATGATTAGATAATAACTCACCCGCTTATATAAACTACGTACTATGATTAATCTAGTGGGGAAAGTATGGTGATATCAATTAGTTTACCCTATTAAACTGTGGTGTCTTGCCTTAATATTTCCTGAGCTCCACTTACACTCCACGTGTTTCTTATAATGATGTGTAAAAGTGGACGGTCTTATGTTAATATGCTCTGAATAACCCAAATTTTCATCTTATTTTCAAAAATGTATTATACGGAGCAGAAAGTTTTGAGTTCTGATGGAGACAGTTTTCATAGTACAATGGACTCTCAACTCAAGATCAAAAACTACTAAATGTGACCCTGGGCCACAAAACCAGTCATAAGTCACTGGGGTATATTTGTAGCAATAGCCAAAAATTGTTATGGGTCAAAATTATTGATGTTTATTTTATGCCAAAAATCATTAGGATATTAAGTAAAGATCATGCTCCATGAAGATATTTAGTAAATTTCCTACCGTAAATATATCAAAACTTATTTTTTTATTAGTAATATGCATTGCTAAGAACTTCATTTGGACAACTTTAAAGATGATTTTCTCAATATTTAGATTTTTTTGCATCCTCAGATTCCAGATTTTCAAATTTACATTTACATTTATGCATTTAGCAGATGCTTTTATCCAAAGCGACTTACAGTGCATTCAGGCTATACATTTTTTTTTGTCAGTACATGTGTTCCCTGGGAATCGAACCCACAACCTTTGCGCTGCTAACGCAATGCTCTAACCACTGAGCCACAGGAACACAAATAGTTGTATCTCAGCCAAATATTGTCCTATAATAACAAACCATACATCAACGTAACATATTATTTATTCAGCTTTCAGATGACGTACAAATCTCAATTTCGAAAAATTGGCCCTTATGACTGGTTTTGTGGTCCAGGGTCACAAACATGCATTTAAATGAAGTATTGTGGTGTGGTTAAACTCGTTTGTGGTCACCTGTAGCAGTGGGTACCATACGGACACTCAGGCCTGTCATCGTCAGCATCCTCTTCCTCATAGTCGCTGTCTCCAGGGTGACTGCACTCCTGAAAGTGGGACGGATTTTTCCTGGCGAGAGGAAAAACATAATTGCGGAGTGAACTGCAATGCACGCTGAAACCCAATAAGGCAAATTAATTCAATCACGAGCATTCATGCAACTTAATTACACTGACAGCTAATCTAGTTGCTAATTAAAGTGCTATTCAGCAGCATTTCCGCTGTTCATTTCAGCTTGTCGTTATCATTCGTGACCCCATCATAATTCAATATTTCAATTAAACTGTCAACAGAATGAAACTCTGAAAACGTGATTCATAAATCACAACTGATGTCAGTTAGAGTCACTTTTGAAAGAGTATGTAGCTTCTTTATGGCTGTGTCTAAAGGACAGTTTGGAGACTGAAACAGAAAACTGAACCACAAAGAGTTTACAAGCGTGTCACGCTTCACCCCTGCGTTTGGGCCAGCGCACTCCAGCTAAAATACCACCTTTGTGTTTTATCTCTCAGCTTTTTAATATTAAAAATAAACATCAGAGATTTAGATGTTAGGGAAAACATGTGCGTATGTCTTTGAAATAACTGGCAAACTATTTCAGTCGAGCTGAGCTACACATTTCAAGTGTGGGGGCATCTCAGTATTTTCTTCAAGATCCTGTTCTGTCTACCCCCTTGCATATGTATGTTGTGTATGTATTTTGCTTGGGATGGTTTCATTCTTAATCTTCTTTTACCATCTTAATATGATAATATGAACTCCAACAAACTAATTAGCAGTGTTGATCTTCAAGAAATATTTCAAGTTATGTTTATGCCATTATAAACAGCAATGGCTAAACATTGAGCAAGGTTTAAAAAGCAGCAGTTCACTCAAGGTTCAGTCTTGCGGTGCGGTACCTGTAGCAGGAGCTGCCGTAAGGACACGGTGTCCGTTGCCGTGTTTTCACCTCACTGGTGCTGAGAATCACTGTCTTGCTAGTGTCTTTGAGTCTTCAGCTTGAGCTCCTCTTCTCTCCCGATCATCACGCTCCATCAATCCGTTGCGGTCCGCTCCGTCCGGGACTGATCCGTCTCTCTGCCTGGGAGCGGGCATCATCCTGACCTGACTCCGTTCTGCTTACATTTCATCACTGGGATCTTCTGCATGTAGTGTAATTTAATTCAAAATTAAAGTAATTGTTTGAGTCTAAGAAAAGATGTGTAATTAAATTACAGTTACTTATGAAAATGTTAAGGATTACAAAGAGGGTTACATCTGATTTTTTCACACACACTCCTCAGATTTAATTTATTTATTTCATAAATTCAGTGACTGCCGAAATACCAATGTTTCAGAAGTCTATAACGCTTATCCAATAAGTCAATTTCTATATGGGTTTATGTATGTTTTTTTTAAATCAGTTTTTTTCTAAGGCATCATTAGATTCCAGTGTTTCATGTCATAGCTATGCATCAGTATCATAGCTATTAAAATATTTCTATTAAAATATTTTTGTTATGATTTTAAATCTGTATTTAACCTCATAATGATTTTAAAGTAAGTCTGATTTTGAGGTGGCTGTGCTTCAAAGGGGACATCGTGCCATTTTCAAGTGGGTATGATTCTTTAGGGTAATCTTGAAATGGTCTCGGTGGGCGTGTAAAAGAACACAGCGACTCGTTTCGGTGCATATCTCTTTACATGTTAATGAGCTCTGCTCACCCCGCCCCTCTCTTCTGTGGAAGAGCAAAGGCGATTTGCAGATAATCATAAAAAAATATAAAGTGGGAGACTTACTTCTTCTGGATGCTGGATGTGTAGCTGGATCATGAACAATGGTTGCTGATCCATCCTTTAGTTTGAACTTTTTAACAAAACTTGCCTTGAATTGTCCCTCATTCAGAAAGCAGTCTGGAGTAAAATGATTTACGCAGCCAGAAATAAACTAATTTAGTGAAAGTGAAGTGATGTGTGGCCAAGTATGGTGACCCATACTCAGAATTTGTGCTCTGCATTTAACCCATCCAAAGTGCACACACACACAGTGAACCACACACACACCGTGAACACACACACACCGTGACACACACACACACCGTGACACACACACACACCGTGAACACACACACACCGTGAACACACACCCGGAGCAGTGGGCAGCCTTCTATGCTGCGGCGCCCGGGGAGCAGTTGGGGGTTCGGTGCCTTGCTCAAGGGTCTCACCTCAGTCGTGGTATTGAGGACGGAGAGAGTGCTGGTTATTCACTACAAAATCAAAATGGCTTGATAATTGAGACTGTTTAGGCTTTTGGGGGGATTGAAAAAGGAGTTCATTTTTACCATTGTAGGGTGATTGTGTCCACACACTGCAAAGACATATTTATATGCAAATGAAGATATTTTGCATCCACTGTCTCCTTTAAAATTATAATATTATCATCTTAATTCAAGTGATGAAGGCTTTCGAGAGTCTGACAGTAATTAGTGTTGAGCACTACTGTAAGGTTAACCCTGCCTGCTTTACATGTTTAAAAATGATTAACAGTTGAAAACATTAGAAATTTAGAAAAGTAATCAAAAAGTAATCAAATGTAATCAGTTACTTTACTTTTATAAAGTAATTGAAAAGTTACACTACTTATTACATTTTAAGTAGGGTAACTTGTAATCTGTAACCTATTACATTTCCAAAGTAACCTTCCCAACACTGACTGTAGCTGTATATGACAATTCTTGTTATCATATCTAACAGGTTTTACAAATAAAATGTACTATTAAAAGGGAGAAAATATAGCAAATGTTTAAAATAATAATAAAACAAATTGTACAATTATTAAAGTAAAAAATGAAGAAGATTTATAAATTGTTATTACTAGTCGAGATTATTAATATATACAAAATGACAATATGCCACCAGAGTCACACACAAATATATTAGGCAATATAAATATAAACACAAAATGTGCAAGCTTTTTAAAATTTTAGAAAATAAAATGTATAATATATATTTTTATACTGCCAATTTTACAAAATGACAGCAAATTATAAAAGTCAATGGCTAAATAGTACAAATGATTAATGATAATACTTAATAGTAATACAAATATTTATTATTGCTGTCATGGAATCATGGTTAATAATAATAATAATAATAAGTATTATTATTAAAGTACCATTTATAATTATAATTATTAACATCATCATCATCATTACATTTTATTACTTACTGACACTCATAATTTGATATTGCTGTATAAAATTGTATAATCATACAAACAGTGGATACTTTAAGGAACCACAAATTTAAAAAGTTAATAATAATTAATATATGACATTATTTATACATTAATATAATAGGGTCAATAATCCCATATTGTGTATTTCCATGGCTCACATACCTGAGGCGCAGACTCATCTTCAGAGTCACTCTTCAGTCTTTTTGCTTTCCTTTTGGGCATCTCTTCCTCCACCTCCTCTTCCTCAGATGACACCTGTGCGGCCCGAGCCCGTTTGGGTCCAGCTGCCCTCTTGGGTGTAGCTACTCGTTTGGACTTTGTAGGGGTCGCCTTCACAGCTGAGCTCTCACCTGCTCCAAAAGAGCCAGAAAAAACTAATGTCAACACTTGCAAGTTTTTGGTCACTACATAATTCCATACAAACAAATAGTAATAATAAAGAGAAAAGATAAAAAAAAAAAACTTTTTTTGTTTTTTATCGTGGCCTCCTGATGCAGTGATTACTCTACAGCAGAGGTTCTCAATTCCAGTCCTCGCGCCCCCCCGCTCTGCATATTTTGCATGTCTCTCTTTGTTAACACACCTGATTCAGATAATCAGCTTGTTAGAAGTGCGCTCCATGCATGAACTGTGAATTGACATGCTCCCTACACAGGGTCCATTGCTCCCTACACAGGGTCCATTGCTCTACAATTGAGGGTCCATTGCTCCCTACACAGGGTCCATTGCTCCCTACACAGGGTCCATTGCTCCCTACACAGGGTCCATTGCTCCCTACACAGGGTCCATTGCTCCCTACACAGGGTCCATTGCTCCCTACACAGGGTCCATTGCTCCCTACACAGGGTCCATTGCTCCCTACACAGGGTCCATTGCTCCCTACACAGGGTCCATTGCTCCCTACACAGGGTCCATTGCTCCCTACTCCCTGAGCAGGGAAATCCGCTGAAGTTTACTTCACTTCGGAACATTCATTCATGGATTTGCGCTGCGCAACGTCTTCACGCACGGACGAGTGTGACATCATATACCTCTGTAAATATATACAATTTTAATTCACGTCTTGCACACTTCAATGCACTTTGAATGGAATATATACGTTCGCTTCGAACTGGAATCATGGAGGAATATCCTGTGATGTCCACTTCGCAGGGCACTTACGTTCGAATAGAACAAACATCTGAAGCGATAAGAGTAACATACGAAATATGCAGAGCGGGGGGGGGGGGGGGCGCGAGGACTGGAATTGAGAACCACTGCTCTACATGAATTCTGTGATCTGTAGGACCACAACAGAGTGAAAAACCCCCCAGAGGGTCTCCAGATGGACCTGTAGCACTGAGAAGGCCAGAGATGAGAGGTGTCATGGATGTTTCGCAGACAGAGAACAGCACAGCTAATGTACGACTCCAGAGTCAGTCCCTCCAAACATCTGTCCATCACGGTAGTGTGTGCAGAGTCTGATGATGATTACATGTGTGTACTGTGCCCTGAGCATGGAGGGGATTGCTCAACTCTTGATTCAGTCCAAAATGACTGTTACAGGTGCAAAAAAAAAAAAAGAGCTCTCCGGATCTGCTCATAAGGACTAGAAAGTCCTCCCACACGATCACGCACACACTAAAGCATCAGTAACCCATTTGAACGGCAGTTTGAGTCTCAGACATACACAAAAACACACATGATGTCTTGAAACAGGGCCCTACTGATGAAGAAAGCTACACTTACAGACTACAATGGATTCAGGCTTTTGGAGGAAATCAATACTATTATTCAGCAAGGATGCATTAAGCTGATCAAAAGCGACAAAGACATCTAAAATGTTACAAAAAAATTATATTTTGAATAAATTCTTAGAACTTTCTATAAATATGAATCCTTATATAAACATTTATTTTAATAACAATTACTTTAAATAAACTAATAACAAACAAAACATAGATCAAGCTTTGCTCTCCCTAAAAATATGTAATTTGTTGTTATAGGAAAAATAGCTTACAAATAAAAATAAATTAATATTAAATAAATGTTAAAATATTAAATAATATATATATATATATACACAACATATTTATTCTATGCTCATTCAAATTAAGCTCAATTTGTATTATGTATTACAATTTGAATTATGAATGTATTTTGATAGAGTTACACATCTTTCTATTGACACAGAAAATAGCAGTTAATATGTCACTGGGATCTGATGCATCACCACTTTCATCAGTCTTTTTAATTTTATGTTTCCATTAATAAAAAAAAATCCAAAGACCAGATGACAGCGATATAGAATTAAGGGTAAGGATGTAATATTATCACACCCTTAATGGTAAAAAAACACTTGTTGGCTGTGATGGACATCATGTATCAGAGAGTTAAAGACATATGCGTGAGCTGAATAAGAAAGCTTTCTCAAGCACAGACGATGATCCATGAAGGTTTGGTGCTAATGAGCTGTTGAAGAAGTCTGCAGCACACTTGCTCTTTTTAGCACATTAGCGATACATCTGCATTTCTGGAGAGCTGCAGGATTCATGGGAGTAACTGAGGATGAGGGGGATATCTGGGCTCAACGAGTCACAGCTCTGTAACTGATTTGACAAGTGGATGGGGACTAACTCTCTCTGCAATCTCCATTTTCTCCACTTTATTCCTCAACAACAGGCTGAGTTGAGTCATCGTGACACTTGGCGGAGGTGTAAGTGTGAACAGACACTGGATCTGTTGCCATGGGGACGGTACCTTTGGCTGAAGTCATCATCCAGACCGGCAAGATCCGCTTCTTCTGTGGCACATCAGACTCGTCCGGTCGGCTCTTTGTGGACGCCTTGAAAACACAGAACAGAAAAGGACAATATACAGGAGTATAGCCAAGTAGGGTATTGAAGAGTATACAGAAAATAAAAAACAGCAGGGTATAGAAGTGAAGAGTATGTAGTCGATGAGTATAGAAGGATAGGGTATTGAATGTTAAGTATAGACAAAGAGAAGTATAGAAGAGAGAAACTTTAGAAATGTATCAAGATTACATAATATTTAAATAATATATAAAACGTATTAAATACACACATGGCTGATGTTAAAGGGAAAAAGTTGCTTAATGTTTATAAATAATGTATATTGAGTGAGTTGTAGACAGTAAAGACAACTTTGACTACAAAGTATAGAACTGAGAAATGTAGAACAGATGCGTATTAAATATGTTTATGATTTCTGATGAGGAACCAGACGGCAAACAGAGAGGACATGATGTGACAGGAATGTACCAATAGTAAAAGCAGCAATAACAGAACGGAGACTCCTGCTGCTCCTGGAATAAAACA
The DNA here is from genome assembly GCA_027422405.1 of Ptychobarbus kaznakovi. Lineage (NCBI taxonomy): Eukaryota > Metazoa > Chordata > Actinopteri > Cypriniformes > Cyprinidae > Ptychobarbus > Ptychobarbus kaznakovi. Next base: position 2,998,224 of record CM049799.1, read on the forward strand.
AGTAACACAGAACCGCCAGCTAGAAGAAACATCAGGAGACAATACAATCATGCATTGAGTCCATGTGTTCGTCAGGATCAGAACTGTATGATGTAATCATATGTCAGGCTGTTTTTCCATCATCGGAGTCATTTATCTAGGTTGCATATGATGATTGATTATTGATATAAGTATTGGAGAAAAACCTGCAAATGACTGCCAGTAATAATTAATCAAGCGCTTGGAGACAATTTGAGATTATTGATCAGGTTTTGAGAGATAATATAATTGTTTCTGGATCAGGCATCAGGTATCGGAGGATAATAATCAGCTGTCAGGGACTGATCATGGATCAGATATGTCCATATTTGTTGAGCAGGTATTGGAGGATAATACAATTATTAATGACGAATTGGAGGATGTGTGATTTTGATTGACTATTAAGGTTCTTGTTCAAAATTTTAGTTTGCGTTTTTTCTTATTGGTCATCCTTTCCTATCAAAATGCATGCTACGGATGCGAAAACACAGAAAAAATCGAACCTGATCTGATTTTTTTTATGCTATGATCAGGACAGTTCACCCAAAAATGACAATTCTGTCATTTACACACCCTCAAGTTATTTCAAACCTGTATGAGTTTCTCTCTCCTGCTAACATAAAAAAAGATATTTGGAAAAATGCTGGTAACCAAACAGTTGACGGTAGCCATTGACTTCCATAATACTTTTTCCATACTATGGAAATCGATGGGGACCTGAAACCTGTTTGTTTACATTCTTCAAAATATCGTCCTTTGTGCTTAGCAGAAGAATGAAACTCATACAGGTTTGGAACAACTTGAGGGTGACTATCCCTTTAAATAACCAAAATACCATAAAAAATCCTACCAAAATCTGGTCAAAGCTATGCCACTGTTCAAAAGTTTGGGGTCAATAAGATTTTCAATTATAAACGTATAAGCTTATTTAGCAAGGAAGCATTAAACTGATCAAAAGTGACATTTATAATGTTATAAAATATTTTATTTCAAATAAATGCTGTTGTTTTGAACTTTCTATTCAAGGAATCAACTGTTTTCAAAACTGATAATAATGAGAAATGTTTTTAAGGCACCAAATCAGAAAATATTATATGCTATGCAGTATAATAATGTTTCCTATACTAAACATTTACTGATGAAACCATCAGAAAAGGGGCAATAGTCTGGAAACACAAACTTTTTTCCATACTGTGTTTTCTTTTTCCATACTTATCCAAACCTGGAAAACACCATACTTTTTCATATTGCATAGGAAGATTGTTTAATGCACGGGAAGCCTGATAAGAAGTTTCTTATCTAGGTTCCTATGCATTTAACTGTATCTACCTCAAACCTTTGACCGGTAGGTTTATATGCAAACACACACACCTCATTTAGAGAGGAAAGAGTGTGTGAAGGATCACTCGTTCCTTTATCTTCTGTGAGTGTGGTGTTCGGGTTCGTGGCCGTGCAGCTGTCGGCTTCAAGTGTGGCCGAGTCTAGAGAGGGTGCTGCTGGTCCACTCGAACACTTCTCCATCTCCTCCTCAAACGCCTGACTGTTTCTGTGAAGAACCGGCAGTGAAAATCTTCTCGAAGTTAAGCACTACACTCCAATAAAAATCCCTCAGATAAGCTTCAATAACGTAAACGCTTATATCTCGCCAGTCTTTAAAACATCAACAAAAACAACAATGCATGAGCACGCCATAAAGAAGACAGCCACCTAATAGCCTAATTTCACAGATGAAAACAATGACTTTTAAATGCATGCAAATCAGCACATTCAGAATCAGTTCGCCACAGCAGCTCTTATCATTTGTTTATCATCTGGGAGTTATCAGAGCGTCCGATCTGAACGAGCCCAGTGTGCTCATTTTAGAGAAAGACAATAGAAGTGTCCTTTGATCTGAACCCAGCGGTCACAGATCGGTTTTAAGGGAAAAGGTCAAAATGAACACATTCAACCAGAGACGCTTATCATCATGTCTAGAGGGAATATAGATAGATGAGATTAATGACTGGCCTTAATAAAGGGTGCTAATTTAAGATGACAAAGAATGAGAAGACTGCATGCATGAATGTATTTGAATATTCATGAGGGAGGGAATATTCATGAGGGTCTGTAATTGAAGTCAATGTGAAACATTTGCAACCAATTTCACTTCCATAATGTGACAGCATTCAACAAGACAACAATGTAGCACTTCATTGTATCCATAAGGAATCATTTCGGATTGAAATCAAATCAGATTGAAGCCAAATTTGAATGTATTAATGCCAATTTGATTTCATGTTGAATGTCACATGCATTCAACACCAATATATTAACCCTTTGCTTAAAGAAGTCAAATAAATAGAGAGGTTCCTGCACAGCCAATCAGATTGAGCTCTGTTGTTGTTGAATAATAAATGAATGTCTGTGAGTGCCAGGCTGAATCACCTCAGGGTTTGATCATCTTCTTTGACATGCACTCTGTAAATGTATTTCCCGGGCATGAGAGAGAAGATGTCGCCCTCCTTTAGGCAATGCCACTGGTCCTTCTCCAGCGGCTGAGGCGCCGCCACAATGTTCGTCTGAATAAAACATGGGTTCAGGTGTATCTAGAGGATAGAAATGAGAGGAATACTGGTCAATCACATGCAAATAATAACCCTTCTTGCATATGTCTTTTACGTACAGGCATATTCAGAATTGCATTGCCACCTTGTGTTGAAAGAGACGACGAGGAGAGGAAGGAATCAGGCAGGATTTGTCTCCTGGATGAGTGCAATGTCTGAATATTTCTGAAGCATGAGCGCAAATGCTAAGCCATGGCTTTGACAATAATTTCCTTCAACAAACTGTTGTTTAAATATTATATGTTTTATTTTAGCTTAGGTTTTAGCCATTTTTGAGCATTTGCCATATTTGTTAGTTTTATACTTCTATTTATATTTTTGTACTTAGTATAACTTGAATTTCTTTTTAAAGTGCGTTTAAACTTTTTCCCATTGAATATTAATTTTGTATGTTATTTCAGCTGTATTTTAATGAACAATTTAATAGTTTTAGTTAACAATAACAACACTGAATCGAGATTGTGGAGCTAGAAAAAAGTATGTGTAATGAATTATCTCAGATAGTTATTAATAATCTGAATATTCATGAGATTTTTGAAATCAAGGACTTGTTACATACTCAGAGGCGAAAGATCAATGGAGGGGAACATTACCCAAATGCAATCATCGTTTCTATGACAGCATGACTAACAGGCTATAACGACATGTAATTAAGAGAGACAGCTGCTCAAGAGAGAGCTCATATTTAAAAACTTCTGATGTCTTAACATCAAAGGCCGAGTGCCGCTTGTATTCGACAGAAGAGTGTAAAAGAAAACCACCATCACGACTCTCAGCCCACATCAGACGAGAGACGACTGACAAACACCTACAGGCTTCAGACGCAGCTGGCCATTCAGGTTCTCAAGGACGCCGTGGCTTCTGGACACTCTCTTATCATCCACCTGGAGGAGAGCAAAAACAAAGTCACATGATAAACTGCATCGTGAAAAGTAGGAATGTTTCTGGTGAATGGTGCAAAAGTTTGGGTTCTCTAAGATTTTTTAAAGAAATGTTTACTTTTATTCAAGTATGCATTCAGCTGATAAGTCAAGTCAAGTCACCTTTATTTATATAGCGCTTTTAACAATACAAATTGTAACAAAGCACTGCACAGTATCAAAATAGGCAAATTGTGTCAATAATGTAAAATGACACTCAATTTTCAGCTGAATGCATTTCATTAATGAATTTAGTGATGGCATTGTCCAGCTCAGTTCAGTTTAAATAATATCTGTGCAATCAAGTCGATGATTTTGCTGATAAAAAGAGATTTATAATGTTACAAAACATTTCTACACTTACAAATAAATTCTGTTCATTTGAACCTTCTATTGATCAAAAAATACTGAAAAAAAATGTCAGTTTCCACAAAAAATTAAATGAGTCAGCACAACTGTTTTCAATATTGATAATAATAAGTAATGTTTCTTGAGCAGCAAATCAGCATATTATAATGATTTCTGAAGATCATGTGACACTGAAGACTGGAGTAATGATGCTGAAAATACAGCTTTGATCACATGAATTAATTACACTTTAAAATATATTCAAATAGAAAACATTTCTTTTGAATTGTAATAATATTTCACAATATTATTGTTTTGGGGTTTTTGCTGTCACTAAAAACATAAAAAAAACATTATCCACTCCAAACAACAGCAGTGCATGTATTCCTACATGAAGATAATTCAGTGTCACTATCATAAACATTGTGCTGCAGCTCAGAGTCATTAATCATGTGTAGCAGAACATTACAGTGACACCATGAGGTCACTTCACTGTGATCTGGGAGATTTAAAGACCCCATGATATGAAACGGCTCCAAGAGCACAGCTTTCTGGTTTGTCTTGAGATATATCCTTATGAAACAGGAAGTTGGCGTAAGACAAATGAGATGAGTTTTATGAAACAAAACAAAGATTTCAAATTTGTAATTTATTTATATGCTATAAATTTAAGCCTGTCAACTTTTCTAAGACCAAACTCCCACTTTATAAGGCATTTAAAAAATAATCTATGCTTTATTACCAAATCAGGACTCCTGAGGTTGTTAGTACAATGCAAAAAAAACGTTTTGTCAATTCATGAACCACTCTATGAGATATTTCACCTCAGTATCACCTATTTTCTAACCCTTGGACATTAGAGTTTGGGTGCCATCTTGAGGGCTTTGATTGTCATTGCTGAATGATAAATGGCTCGTGCATGAAACTGAAAGTAACACATTTGTTTTGTGTGTTCAACATTAAATCAACATGAAGAAAACATGCAATATGCCAAAACATATCTACATTAACTTGATACAAAAACATGCAGCTTTAACATAAATTCCTCCATGACTCTTTAGCTTCGAAAATGTACTTCTGTAAAAGTGCACAGCAGACTTGACTCAAGTGCAGCCACTTAAAATATGATTAATTAATTATTACTTGAGAATTTGCACACTGGAAAGAACATTAGCATGCTATTTAATATATATTTAAGTCCCATTAGTGAAGCTACCCTAGTAGTAATAGTCCACTTACCCCTAGAAATGGTCCTCTCCCCAGGACAGTTTCTCCACAGGGCAGCTCTATAGGACTGCCACCGTCCACCTGCTCCAGCTCAAAGCCTGGCATCTGTGCATAAGACACGCAGACCTGTCTGTACCTAGAGTATATATCTGTAATTAACTGTAAAGTGTATAGAAATGCTGTAAAGCAGATTTGGGCTCGCATGCGCTGCTGTTTTAAAACTTCCTCAGTAACGTTACAAACTCCATTATTACTTTAAGAAAGACATTACTTACTATTTAATTAGGTTGCGAAGACGAATTCGTTACAGTCAACTTTTCTCTGCTTTGTGTACATGAAAAACGCAGAAGAAGCTGGCTGTGTTGACTGGGGTAGCCAGAAATGAATAATAATATTTATTTTCGGACTTCCGGTGAACTCCACGACGAGCATGCGCTGTATAAACACACACGTGGGCCCCTTTCTAAACGTTAACCCACAAAGGTGCACAAATTTAGTACACGAATAACAAAAAGTGTAACCTATTACTCAAACTCTGCACTAATATAATGCCGAATCAACTCAACTTTAAATTTCCGCCGGAGAGGCGCGCATGCGCAGTGTGAACGGGGCGAGCTTTGCCTTGTGACGTTTCCGGCGTAAACAAACGCAGACATTTAAATCCTCAGCTGTCAGCGAGACGCCTCCGTCGGTATGAATCTTTACAAATAACATACTGTTTTTATAAATATCATTATTTTGTCGTACAGAATACAACTATATAGTTGTGACCGTTTCGTATTTGTTTTTAAAATCTGTTTCAGACACTGTTAGCTAGATTTACCTTTGTCCACGAACGAACAGATACTGCGGGCGTTCAATTACACGTTCACTCACTCGCACTTGAAAGCTGAATAAACAAGCTTTCCATTGATGTATGGTTTGTTATGATAGGACAATATTTGACTGAGATACAACTATTCGAAAATCTGGAATCTGAGGGTGCAAAAAAATCTAAATATTGAGAAAATCGCCTTTAAAGTTGTCCAAATGAAGTTCTTAGCAATGTATATTACTAATAAAACATTTTATATATATATATTTACGGTAGGAAATTTACAAAATATCTTCATGGAACATGATCTTTACTTAATATTCTAATGATTTTTGTCATAAAATAGAAAAATTGATAATTTCGACACATGCAATGTATTGTTGGCTATTACTACAAATATACCTGTGCAACTTATGACTGATTTTGTGCTCCAGGGTCACATATGTTCTGTCATACAAATAACTGGTGTTGGACTCTGAAAATAAAACTGAAACTGTTCTAGGACGCTGAGAGATGCTGCATGTCTGTAAAAGGAGCTCCAACGCCATCTTCAGCCGAGATAGAGGATCCAACATGATCTCTGGTGACCAGCAGAACTTTACAGAGACCCTTCCTACAGAGATGAGTGTTAGGATCTTCAGTGAGCTGGACGTCAGGAGTTTGTGCCGGGCCTCGCTCACCTGCAGACTCTGGAATGATATAATCGAGTGCAGCGATCAGCTGTGGAGGGGCCAATGTCTTACAGCGCTGGCTATTTGCCGGAGGGAGGTGGATGGGGACAGGCTTGCTGGGTGTTCATGGAAGGTTTGAGTTATTGCTGTTAAAATTCTGCATCATTTTCGTCCTGTCTCTGCTGGTTGTTTCTTATTCCCCTTTCCTTTTTTGTTCCAGGTTACTCTTGTGCGTAACTATAGGAAAGGCTGTGTAAAGCGGAGGTGGCTGAAGGGTCGATACAGTAACATCCGCTCTGCTGACGATATCCCGCCCAACAGCATGTGTCCACTGGACGTGGAGACCTGGGGAGAGATACTGGAGGCGGAACTGGATAGATAGAGCTGAGAGAGACTTTTGGGATCCTGCCAATGGACTTAAATATATCAGCTGCGTCTACAATGAAAGCACTATGACTGAAACACTTAATGGGCAAATCATTTTATAATCGGTGTTGCAAAAAAGCACAAAGACTGTGGCGGTCAGAATACATGATAATGTGTTTTTTGTTTAGTTGTATTACCTTAATTTGCTTGAGACTGTAATGGAAAACGAGGTTTTATAGGTTTCATATGATGGAATCATTTTATAGATGGAACTGAGAGAGATCTTTCTTTGCTCTTTTTGTATAGATCAACAAAACTCTGCACATTTTGATTGAAGTATTGATTTTTGTTCATTTATTAGATTTTTTAGAGTCACTGCCAAAAATAGTTTTGCCTTAAATCATGCAACTATTATTTTATCAAAGCTAATATATTACTGAATATTATGTGTCCCAATGCTATAATTCCCTCTTCAGTGCTGGCCTCTCTTTCCATTTCTGCTGCTATGCATATGTCTTTATAACAAAATCATGTAAAACAATATAGAAACATTTTTACATTTAAAAGCACCAACTTTACCAAGTGTAAAAACGCCTTTTTTAACATACAATATTCATACAGAAATCAGTATGTATGAACTAGCACTGCCATGCTGTGAAATTAAATTTCATTTAAAAAAGAGAGAGATTTTGAAAGCAATTCTGAGTAACTTTTTTAGTCCTATCAGACAAAATAAAGTATTAGCATTGTGCCATCTCATGCTAAAGTAAATTAAAAACATTAATTAAGACTTTAATTGTTGGACTGGAGTGGTGTGGGTTATTGAGATGTTTTTATCACCTGTTTGGACTCTCATTCTGACGGCACCCATTCACTGCAGAGGATCTATTGATGAGCAAGTGATGTAATGCTACATTTCTACAAATCTGTCCTAATGAAGAAACAAACTCATCTACATCTTGATGGCCTGAGAGTGAGTACATTAATACTAATAATAGATGAATCTCTGAGATAAAATTATTATGAATGTTAAGTATAATTTGCCTACTTATATTATATATATTCCTCTTCATTATATTATTTAAAATGGCATAAATGTAATTTAAAATGACACTATTATTGGTCTGACTGTCCATTAATAATCCACACACATGCTTTTTTAATTAGAACTAATGTTTTTATATAACTACTACTGTTTGTTGCAAAGCTTTCTGCAAAGTCAAAAATGCATGTAAAAATGTGTAGGCTATACTTCTTTTTCAAAAAAAGAAAAACATCAAAGCCTATTAAAAACAGGATTATAATTAATTTTGTAAATTATATTAATGTTTTATTAACATTTAAGCTCACTAAACACGTAATAGCAGTGTTTTGCGTTTAGTACATGAACGTTTTGTACTATATAAATGGCTCAGTCCTGCATGCGGTAGAGTAGCACCACATGATTCTTCAGTTTCAGCACTTTGGACAGGGACTGCTTTTATTCGCGAGGAGAAGGGAGAGGGACACTAGTAGGATTCGGATCTAAATCCAATGCTTAATAAACTATTTAAAATATTTTTGAATCCTAAAATACAACACATATGACTAAAATACATAAACAAACAATCGAGGGTAGCATGCAGTGCCTATTTTAGTGTGCGCGCGAGACTAATGGACATTGGTATATTATATGAGCTAGATTCGCCATATGCATGTGCACTGGTGTATGCTGCATGGATAAAATGGGTGTGATGGCTTGTGTAGACGTCACAGCATCTCTCAACAGCTTCCTGGGACCATCCGCCATCCCGTTAATGCCGGGGAGCCCTGGAAATACATCGACCTCCGTTATCTCGCAAGCATGGCCGACGTTCCGGCGATAATAAACATCGCGATTTCCCTGAAGATCCAACCCAATGACGGACCCGTGTTTTACAAAGTGGACGGGACGAGGTTCGGCCAGAGCAGGACAATCAAATTGCTAACAGGATCGAAATACAAAATCGAGGTGATCGTGAAGCCGGGTAGCGCGGAGGCCGCGTAAGTCCCTTCAACGTTAATGCGCGGTTCAACTGATCATGTTTATATGCTTCTGATATTATAGGTGGTTGCATATGAATAGCTCTTAGCACTCGATGTTTTTCGCAATACTGAGGTCGAAAGGTGCACCTGCGCTCCTGTAAGAAATTAAATGGCTACATGTGATATAAATAGACTGCTGCATATGTGCATAAGGCGATTCTTTATTTGCGAAGTCGCTTGCGTTATTTAGAAACGCTGTAACACTGAGACATGGGGATGTGTTACGAGCGCACGAGTCTTTAATGTTTCATTGACAGAAGGAATTTCAGATGCGTGTCAAATAAGCTAAACAGGCAGGTAGTCTGACGCTTGTTTCAATGGGATTTCAGCACAATGGGAATCGGCGGAAAGAGCTTCCCTTTGGAGCAGCAGTCCAAAGATGAGGAGCAGATCGTCTACAATGGCCACTACGACACTGAGGGAGTGCCACACACCAAGAGCGGGGACAGACAACCCGTGCAGGTCTCCATAGAGGTAACACAACCCAGCCGGAATAACATAGCATTGATGAAGTCACGTGGGATTGCTGGATGCTAAATTGTTCATACTGAGGATTAAGCATTAGAGTTTGTGCATGTGTTCCTCATGATTTGCACCTGATACATGATAACAGGCAAACAAATCCTGTTTTTAAGTCATATCTGTTGGTCAGAATGTCATAGGGGGATGGGCTCTTTGTCCTGGACCAATAAGAAACCACCCAGAACAGCATATAGCAACCTCATAACACCATGGCAACTACCAAGGGCTCTGGAAATCATGCCGAAATGCGTTTTTTTCCATTACTTTACCTCATCAAAACAATTTAACCAATTTGAACTTCATTTTTTTACAGCCATTATACTTAAAGATTTAAGGCATAAACTGAACTTAAGCGTTAGTTGGACATTTTTATTGAAGTTTATTTTCTTCAAATACAATGTAAATGTAAGCAAAATCTTAATAGGTCAATATAACCCTTCTAATTAAATTATTATTACTGTGTTTCGGTAGTGACACATTTGGGGAGAGGACAAATATTCCCAAACTTTCGGAAAATACAAGACTTAACTGCACAATAGAAATGTGTATCTTGGATATTATACAATTTGCATACATATCATATTTTTAAAAATTAACAAGACGTTTTCAACTCTCACTTTGACAGTTCTGTAGAATGGCCTGTTTATATTTGGGCAATATTTTTGTTATGTTATTTACAATATATATTAACAGTACACTCCAAAACATATGACAACATTAAAAATTATGTTTACATTTTATTACATCCAGTCTATATTAAATGGAAAGCAAGTTTGCACACTGAAAAAAAACTAAATGGGGTAGAATTTACTTTGAAACAATTTACACTCAGAAATTACTAGTCAGTTTACCTAAAGATTACAAAGAAATGGCAAGCAATTAAACATGAATTAAACGTTTTATACTTATTTTTTATAACAAAATGTTTATGTAAGAAAATTGAAAATGTATTTTCTTGTACTGCAATAACCTGTTTTATTTACAACTTCATAAAATCTTTTTGGAGTGCAGATAAGTGTAACCTAAAATAATAGCAAGTCGGCAAAAAACTGTATAAACTGCAAACTAAATCCATGTAGTCAGGTTGCTACTGTACATGTATATATCCATGTTTAAATGAACAGTGTCAAAGCATTGTGTTAATTTTGCATGCGCACGCAAGCACCACTCCTCTGTAACTAAAGACAAATTAGTCAGCCAGCTGATTGAGTATACAATAAGAACTGAGCTGTAAAATGTCCCTAACCTTCTGTCTTCTTTTTGTCGCCAGTTCAAAGATGCCGGCACGTTTGAAACCGTATGGCAAGTGAAATACTACAACTACTACAAGAGAGAGCACTGCCAGTTCGGCAACAGCTTCAACTGCGTCGAGTACGAGGCCAAGCCCAACGAGACCCGCAGCCTCATGTGGATAAACAAAGAGCTGTACCAGTAAAACACGAGCGGAGCAGTCCTGTAACCATCATGGGGCCGCTGTGTGTGATATAGATGACTGCAAAGTGCACAAGAGAAATACGATGTGATTATTAAAGGCTCCAGACGGGATATTCAGGGTATCTGTTCACCAGTCAAGCACTGCATCTATTCGTAGTACCACTGGTCATGCATGATCTGAACGCTTCAGTCTAAACAGAATTTCTTCTCATTTATGTCTCTCCTCTGTACCTCGCCTGAGCTGGTGAAACTTTGAAAAAGTTGGTGATATTTTGGATGAATGTCTCCATGGGAAGGGTTACATGAACGAGGCTGAATTTACAGCTCTCTCTTGGTCATTTGCACAGCACATGTCAGCTCTATTATGGTTACAAATACACAGAGTCCATCTTTCATCAAGACTCAGATGAGAAAACTGTATTTACCCCAGCGGTTTGCTGTTTTAGAGACGGCAGTGCTCCACAATGCTTGCTCAAAAAGGTGCTGTATGAACATACACAGGCTATATATGATACTCTATATTAGTATGTATAATGTAATATTATATAAGTAAAGACCAGTCAGTTAATACTGTGCTCTTTTGAGACCAGCGTAAAACAATGATTTGTTTGTGACAGGCGTGTCTGTTTCTGTATGGTGTGAATGGATGTTTAATTACTTCCTGTTTTGTGTTACTGTTGTTCACTTAAACTGTTATTTATGTTGCCTATTTTTCACAGAAGCATTCGTTCGCTGGTGAGAGTTAGAAGTGAATCAGAAATGCAGTTGCTTAATTCTATGCCTATTTTTACTCATATTCTGATCGTTTGCTCATCTAATTATGTTTGTTGCTGAATATCAATCTTGATTTTTCTGTGACTTGGAGCCAAACTTTTGATCTTTTTGTAAAAATATAAACAATCTTGTTGCTTGAAGTTCTGTTCTGTTTTGAAAAAATAAATGCATTATGGTACCAGCCAATAAGAGACCAAAAGTACACAAGTACAAAATATGCAATAAATAGAAAATAATATGTGGTGGTTATTTTTTTTATAACTTTATAGTTAATATACATTATAAGTAGATTATTTATAAAATCTATCAAATAAAGGTGTATTTGTGAACAGGCATCTACTGCTAACTAAACAGTGTTTGTTATTTTTTTAAAGTATTTTTATAGACACACAATCAGGACACTTTAAGATGCAAATACCTGCATATTTCAGATTAGTCACCAAATGTTAATACAAAACAAATAAAAAAATCCTCACAATAAAACAGTCCAAGACAGATTAAATGTGCCAACAATAAAGTCAGGAAAATAAAGATAAAACATTATTTAAAAAGTGAAAAATATCAGATATTAAGCTGCACATGTAAAACAAATGCATTTAGGTGTTAAATTAAGCCATAATCACAATCATATTTATTACAAATAACAAAACTATTTTATATATGTAATTTCATTTTTATTTAGGAACGGTCACCAAACGTATTTTAAAATGTAATACAAAATGAATCAAGAAAATAAAACACAATTTCGAAAAAAGACATGAAATCTTTAGATATTAAGCTACTCATGTAAAACATTGCTAATGTATGTGTTGTATTTAGCCATAATTACAAGCATATTTATTACAAATCACAAAGATGTTGTGGAATGGTCACAAACAGTCTTTTAAAAAGCAGGCCTTATGATAAAAGCCCTTTAAGACATAGATGAATCAAGAAAATAAAGAAAAAGACCATTAGATATTCAGCTTCTCATGTAAAACATTGCTAAAATTGTATATATGTGTAGTATTTAGGCATAATTCCAATCATATTTATTACAAATCACAACTATTTTATCATTTTAATTTTATTTGGGAATGGTCACAAAACACCTTTTAAAAATGTAGAAAAGCAGACCTCACGATAAAAGCCCTTTAAGAAAGATGAATCAAGAAAATAAATAAAACAATTTAAAAAAGGGAAAATCATTAGATATTAAGCTGTTCATGTAAAACATTGTTAAAAAACGTATAAATGTATTTAGCCATAATTCCAATCATATTTCCTACAAATTACAATAACTATTTTATAACTTTATTATCATAAGCAGGTACTGCAGCATGAAGGCAATATCAAATTAGCCCTATATATGCAAACTGAAATAACTTTTGAAGTAATAACGGCATGAAATAAATTCCCATCCATCCCCTGCTCTTCGTTTTAGGTTTCTCTTTCAGATGCAAAATCATTTGATCAGCGGTAATGATGCAAGTGCGGGTGAAGTGACAGGCAGAAGTACCCGGATGTGCTGTTCTAATGCACCTCCCCCCTCCGCTCGGCTGAGTCTCCCTCCCTCCGTCCGTCCTTCCCTCTCTTTCTCTCTCTCCACCAACTCAACCCAACCCACTGCCTCTTCCCCCTCCGCAGCGGACCTAACGTTACCGAAGTCACTGCAGTGAATCCGTCGACTGAAAGCCCGAGAAGAAGAAAATCCCTGCGACTTCCTCGCGCAGAAAAATAACCGTCAGCGACAGCAGCAGCAGCAGCGACCGTTCAGTTCCGCGAGACTCTGCACAAGGCGAAGACCAGCCAGAATGGTAAGGATCCCTTACAGCTCTCGCTAAACCGCTGCAAATATATCCGAGGTAACCAACGTTAGCAGATACTACCGATACCGTTGTGCTTCGGATGAATAGGGCGTTTAAAGCGCGTTTCTGGCGCCGCGACGGGCTGGAAATGCGCTCGCGGTGTCGTGATCAAAGCCGTTGTTGATAAAACGGAGCCAGGGCTGTCAGTGTGGCCCACGTTCAGGTCTGCTAGGCTCTGTGCGCTGCGAACGGAGAAACACACGGAAAACACGTCATAGTTTCCTCTGTAACGTTACATGCTGTTTTTGAGCGAGCAGGGATCAAGTGTAATGGCGCGGCGGGGAAAGAGAAACACTGTGTGGCAGCTAACGTTAGTAGCCGCTGCTCAATCGATACGGCTGTCAAGCTGATCACGAGCTGGTTTACCTGGAAAATAGATCCGTTGACAGCTTGAATCGACTGGTTGATTCTCCAGAAAAGCCTGACTTTGCTTGGCCATTAATTAAAAGACCTTTTCTGTCATTTTAAATGTATGCTTTCTCATGAAACAGTCATTTTGAAATGAATTACTGTAACGTTTTAAATTTGCTAGAATGTTTCGTCAGTCGACTCAGACTTTTCAACTTCCCCTGTATGATTAAATTAATAAGAAATGTGAAAATTGGGGGGTATTTATGCCTTGCACGTTTTCATAAAAGCATAAAAAACACGTTCACACATAATTTGATATTAATTTGAATCGCTGTGCCAAACACTGCTGTCATTACCACCATACCAAGCATTTTAGATTACAACTGTGTTTCTTCAAAATATAATATGTGGTTATGTGACAGTAATTTGCCAGTTTTTAGATTTTCACATCATTATCTGAGATTGGGCTTTTATAAGGTGTCACTGCCCAAACAAATAGTATATAGGGGTTTAAATCTAAAAATATTGTTGATGAACCATGTTTATGTGGCCTTATTGTAATATTCAGTCTTGTATATGTTATGGCAGTTGTTCAGTGACATGAGAGAAAGTCGTGTTTCAAAATTATGTTGATGCAGTTCAGTCCATATCTGAAATCATACACTAAGCTGAAGAAATGAGCAATCCAAAGTTATGAAAACCTGCAACTATCCTTAAGATCTTTAAAGTCATATTAGTATTAGCCACATTACTGATTTACCAATGAAGTTGTGCCAAAATAGAGTTTGAATGGATGCATGCCATATATTTGTCTATCCTAACTATTAATGATTGTGGTTAAATTTGATTTTATTTGCATTTTTTTCACTGCTGTCCGTGACCTTATCAGAACTGACCTGCAACCCATTTTTGGGTCTCCATAAAAATTATTTATTATAAAATCCTGGTCAAATAACTGGAGTTCATCGGTCAGAAGATTATAGTTATAGGCATTCAATTTAACCTCAATTTACACTGAAGTGTGTGGCTGATATAATGCAGAATATATGTATAATTAATGATAGCAAACAAGAGATACACGATATAACAATTTGGAACCGACACTAGTGGGAATGAGCACTTTGTTTAACCAGCTCAGCCAATGAGAGAATCTCGGCCTGCATATCTTTGTATCAATGCAAATGACCCTATAAGATGACACTCAATCCAAAGCATAGAAAAGTATGCATACTTGGGATGCATAGCATAGCATTACATGCTCCAAGGGCTAGCTTCACAGACCCAGATTTAGAATAGTCTACCAACACCATGTCTATATTGCATTTTAATTTCTATACTGTGTCTAAAGACTCTGGGCTCCACTGTAGTGCCTTAGAATCAGGCTCAGACTAAATCAGAGGGTGTTTTTCACATATCCAGCACTGATTTGGGTGCAAAATTAGCGGAATAGATTTTAGCACGGTTATGTGGAGCTCTGTACATAAAAATATAACACTATATTGTTTCTTTGACTTTCCACAAGATAAAAAAAAAATTTGAGTATTGGTCAGAAGAGTGAAAGATGTCAAAATTGTAGTCACTCCCTCAGCTGTTGTATTAGAAACACTCACACAACAGCATTGACTAGTTTTCTCTAATTTAATGCAAAGGTAATAAAACACTACTATATTTAAATTGAAATATAAACATCTGCTAGACTAGTTCTGTTAAACCGGTCCATTGAAGTCCAGTTATGATCCAGTTATGGAATTTTGATAAAACAATTATGAGCTCAAAACTCTTTTAACAAATAAAATGTATGTACGGGTGAAGTATTCACGGTCAAATCTATAGCATGCATTTAGTAAATAGATTTGAATTTCATGCTGACTTTTGTTCAATATAAACATCTGTAGATTTACAATAATAAGTAGAAAGTAGCCCTATCGAACATTGCTACATTTGTATGACTGTTTCCTCCACCTCTTGCTTTGAGGCGTCTTTCCTTGCCTGTGACTCGCTCATGCTTGAGACCGTATAACCAGATGATGTAATCCTAAACCCTCAATCCACTTTAAGTTAATTTGCCGTCTCTCTACCACTAAAGTCAAAATAGCACAGGGCACCCAACCTTAGCTAACCTACTAGCTGTGCAAAACACTGTCTGTTTGTAGTGCACTGAGCGTTCGGACTAAGTTTAGAGGGAGGGACATACTGAACCGTTATGTTTAATATAATAAATTAGAGAAGTCGGAGAACAGCGTTCGACCACGCAGTGACTCAAGTGACCTGTTTCGCACAAGTTTAACCTACTTCCACACACTCTTATGTACACACAGCATGGAAATACACCTCCTTTTTCTCTACTACATGGGTTTTCTCAGAAGAATACTAGAACAAGTCTCCTTTTATTTTATGGTCATGAAATGGCCGCACAGGAACTCCACTTTGTAAGCTATGAAACTATGTGATAAACGTCTAATAGAGAGCTCTAGATATTCTGGAAGTTGCTCTAGAAACTTCTAGGCTCAGTGATGTCCCAGTTTATCTGTCCCGCTCTCTACATTAGGTTGTGGCAGCTTTGGTTTCTCGCTGCAAGTCACAACAGGCCTTCAGCACACAGCTCGCCCCTCTTGCTGACTTGAAATTATCTTGATTTTTTTTGTCTGGAATGTCACGCCTATAGACTTTTAGTTTTCTTCTGAAATCTTGCCCTCTGTGTATGTGTATATTAGAATAATCTCAATCTTTCAGCATTAGCATCGCTAATAGCGAGAATGTTTTTAGCGCTGATGTCCCCGTTACAGTGTCTCTCGTTGTCTTTCCTTTCTCTATCATGGCAGTAGCTCTGTCTCCTGCTATCTGCGAACATGCTGAAACTATTGGGGTGACTGCTTATTGTGGTGTGTATTTCACTCTAATGTATGACAAAGGAATGCCTGGGTGGTATGACTCATTACGTGTCAGTCGCTAGAGATTTTGACGATTAGATTTAGCTAGAAATTATTTTCCCTTTATATTGTGATCAGTACATGTGCATGTTTACCAGTAGCCTTCAAGTAATGAACAATCCATTATTTGTCCTGAGAAGCAGAACTGTTTTCAACATTGATAATCATCAAATAAACATATATAAATGATTTCCGAAGGATCACTGAAGACTGGAGTAATGATGCTGAAAATTCAGCTGTGTATCACAGGAATAAATTACAAGTAAATGTATTCAAAAAGAAAACAGTTATTAGAAATTGTAATAATATTTCACAATATTCCTGTTTTTACTGTATTTTTGATCAAATACATATAGTCTTGTTGAGCAGAAGAGACTTTCAAAAACATCAGACCTCAAACTTTGAGTCAGTAGTGTATACAGGTGCTGGTCATATAATTAGAATATCATCAAAAAGTTGATTTATTTCACAAATTCCATTCAAAAAGTGAAACTTGTATAATGTATACATTCATTCCACACAGACTGATATATTTCAAGTGTTTATTTCTTTTAATTTTGATGATTATAAGTGACAACTAATGAAAAAATTCAGTATCTCAGAAAATTAGAATATTGTGAAAAGGTTCAATATTGAAGACACCTGGTGCCACACTCTAATCAGCTAATTAACTCAAAACACCTGCAAAGGCTTTAAATGGTCTCTCAGTCTAGTTCTGTAGGCTACACAATCATGGGGAAGACTGGACTTATCCCCTTGCACAAGGAGGGCAAGACACAAAAGGTCATTGCAAAAGAGGACTACACAGGGCACATTAATAGAGAGGCGAAGGGAAGGAAAAGATGTGGTAGAAGAAGTACTACAAGCAATAGCTACAACTGCACCCTGGACAGGATTGTGAAACAAAACCCATTCAAAAATGTGGGGAGATTCACAAAGATGACTGCAGCTGGAGTCAGTGCTTCAAGAACCACTACGCACAGACGTATGCAAGACATGGGTTTCAGCTGTCGCATTCCTTGTGTCAAGCCACTCTTGAACAACAGACAGTTTAATAGCGTCGTCGCCTGGGCTAAAGACAAAAAGGACTGGACTGCTGCAGAGTGGTCCAAATATGTTCTCTGATGAGTAAATTTTGCTCTAGAAACTTTTTCTAGGGTCCTCAGAGTCTGATGAAGAGGCACAGAATCCACGTTGCTATGAGGTCCAGTGTAAAGTTTCCACAGCTCAGTGATGGTTCTGGGGTGCCATGTCATCTGCTGGTGTTGGTCCAGTGTGTTTTCTGAGGTCCAAGGTTTCAACACAGCCGTATACGCTGCAAGTTTTCACAACAGGCCTTCAGCACACAGCTCGCCCCTCTTGCTGACTTGAAATTATCCAACTTTTTTGTCTGGAATGTCACGCCTATAGACTTTTAGTTTTCTTCTGAAATCTTGCCCTCTGTGTACCTGCACACAGTGTATATTAGAATAATCTCAATCTTTCAGCATTAGCATCGCTAATAGCGAGAATGTTTTTAGCGCTGATGTCCCCGTTACAGTGTCTCTCATTGTCTTTCCTTTCTCTATCATGGCATATTCTCTTCTCTCTCTGTCTCCTGCTATTTCTGCGTGTCCCAGTGTGCTGAAGACTGGAAGATGCGATGGGGTGCCATTTCCCTAGCTTATTGTGAAGTGCTGAAGGCCACTATCAGAGCAACCTGTGGTATGACTCATAACACCTGTGCAGTGCCACAGACTGATCGACTCCATGCCACGCCGCATTGCTGCATTAGATTCAGGCAAAAGGAGCCCCCTAATTGTATCAGTACATGTACATGCTCATACTTTTAATGTTCATACTTTTCAGTTGAGCCAGAAGTTTTCAACATTTCTAAAAAATCCTTTCTTTGTCTTGGTCTTACGCAAAGTAATATTATAATGATTTCTGAAGATAAAGACTGAATTTGGGGTTTGCATTCAGTTGTCACAGGAATAATCATTCAAAATTAAAAGAACTGTTATAGAACACTTGAAATATATCACAATATTCCTGTGTGGAATGAACTGTATTACATTATGACAAGTTTCAGCCTTTTTGAATGAGAATCTTATAAAATCAACTTTTTGATGATATTCTAATTGATATGACCAGCACCTGTATATATCAGCATAAATCAGCCAGTAACCACACTTCGCTCTAGATTTTGGTGAGTTAAGTCAGTCAACTCATCAATTACGGATGTTGCCATTTCCCGTTCAGTATGATTGCTGATATGATAATTGACTATGTAGTGTCTATGTGCGTTCACTTTTTACATCTACAGTATTACACAATAAAATCCAGGTTCATTCGGCATCTGTTGTCTGAGACTGATGGCCTCTTCCACAGCACTGTAAACTCATTCCTCAAATCTGATTAGCTAATTAACTAAGACACATTAAGGGCCGTAGTTGTGTGACTGATGACCCTTTCGCCTTGTGACTCTGGTGACAGCTGTGTGTCATGAAGAGAGAACATACAAAGATTTACTAAATCGATCTTTACATTAGAGTAAACCGTAGCTTATAATAGATAGTATGCTTGGTTGAGGTATGTGATGAGGCCGAGTCATTGATTATGTAGTCAGAAGTGAAAATCACCCAAGCACCCCTCTTTGGATATTGTTGCTATGTCTGTCAGGCTTCACAGAACCTGTAGGTTTGATCAGTAACATTTAATGTGCATTGTCATGCTGATTCAGACTCTTGTTCTCTCTCTACAGGGAAATGAGGCGAGTTATCCCTTGGAGATGTGCACACACTGTAAGTATTTTGGGCTGTTGCTCAATCGTACCTCAAAATGTTTTTTTTTGTGTGTGTT
The DNA here is from genome assembly GCA_027422405.1 of Ptychobarbus kaznakovi. Lineage (NCBI taxonomy): Eukaryota > Metazoa > Chordata > Actinopteri > Cypriniformes > Cyprinidae > Ptychobarbus > Ptychobarbus kaznakovi. The sequence goes on from CM049799.1 coordinate 3,017,954, forward strand.
GATTAAGAAATGCAGCTCTAGTTGCAGAAATTAGTGTGAATACTTGTGAGACTGACGTTGTATCCCCTCACATTAAAAAAACTGATACCAAATGTTTTAACTAGTAATTGTACTTAATTATTGTGACAATGAATTGAAGACAGCTGATTTAAACCGAGGGAGCTGATACTGACAGAGAGCAACACTTCACTGTATTACTATGTACACTACATTCAACACACTATATAAAAGCCACAGCTAAATGTATCATTTATTATAATGGGTTTAAGTGGAGATTGTTTTAAGTTAACTTAAATGAAAAGTTATAGTACTTTAAAAAAAAATATTATTTAACAGTTTGGGCTTATTAAATGTTGTATACGATGGAGCAAAGTTATGCTGGCTATATTTGATCCCCAGAAATTGATAATAAAAATAAAATATATATATAGAGAGAGAAGAGGAAGAAACGAGAATGAATTATAGTATCATTATTATAGTATAATTTTGTTTATTAATATTATGAATTAATTTTTGTTTTCATACTATGTTTATATTTGCATTTTAGCAAAGGTTTTAGTAATGTAGCAATATTTTAGATTTTGTTTTAGATATGTCTGTTTATTTTTTTATAACTAAATGAACTAAAATATGAACTGAAATAAGTTTGATTAAATATTATTACTGTTAATGTTTATTTATAAACATTTATTGTACATTTTAGTACATTTAATTTTTTTTGTGCCCCTTAATTTTTTTGTTTTTACTTTAAATGCCTTTTATTTGCATAAATAGGTTTAATCTAGTCACAGTTTATGTAGGTTAAGCCAAATTCTGAGCTAGATTATTTTTGGAGTACTGAGTCTAAAAAGCTGTCTTAAACACCACTTGTTCAAAATCAACAATATAGAAAACAGTGATTATGCAATTATTGATCTATGGATTATGTAGGCAAAGACACTGTACAGTGTGTTGAAAGTGTGTACAGCTCATGTGATGCATATTGTTTTTATCGTATTATAATTTTTTTTTAGCAATTTTAATTTGAGTAATTTAACTTCAATTTGAAATGTTGCACATTCATGTCATATAAACAGAGGTGGCCTGTGGTTAGTCACTTACATGCAGCTCGTGGTGGGTGATCAGAGTAAGCAGTCAGTGCAGTCTAGTCCGGGTCTTTAAACACCTGTTCCTGCTGCTCTGGGATCCGCTGGAGATCAAGACGTGAGGCAGAGGGCATCCCCTGGATCAGTGGGGCTCTCCGGGCCTGGAGCAGGGCCAGTGCTAGTGTAACCAGACTAGACAGGGTGGCGGTCTGTGGAAATGAGGGCTATAAATGCCTCCAGCTGGTAAAGGTTAGTCTCGGGGCTGCAGGAAGAGTCTGTTTATTTTTGGAGTTGGTGGGAGTGAGTAGAAGAACACGAGGTGATGGTCCATTTTTAATAGGTTTCTTTGCTCTACTTTAGACATTGAAAGCACTGGCAAACACATTAGAGGCGCTTTTGGACCTTTGACACCCCCTTTTCAATATAATAGTGCTAACCTGTGCCTGGCTGACAAATCTAGAACCAACACTTTCCATTTATTTAAAGGCACAGTTCACACATAAATGAATATTCTGCCATCATTTACACAACATCATGTTCCAAACTAAAATATATATTTTCATTTTTTTGTCCAAACTATGAATGTTAACAGGGTCCAAAATATCTTCTTTTATATTCCACAGGATAAAGTATATATGGACAAGAAATGAAGTCAATAAAGGTTAGGAATGACATGAGGGAGAATACATGATAACAGAATTGCCGTTGTTGTGTGAACTGTCCCTTTAAGAAATGCGTTCTGATGTAACTGTTACTACATATCCTTTCCACAAATAGACATTGCTTTTTGAATGGATAAAATGTTCTGATGTGCAGAAATGTATATTTTTTGATACAAATCAATACTTAATTAATTAAGCTTTTTGCACCTAGTAAAATTTACTAGCACTTTGAGTGAAATCTGATTCAGAGTAAAAAAAACAAACAATTTCCGCTTATGTGAATGTTATAATTTTTCACATTGAGACCAGCTGTGTAGAACTACATTACCCAGAGTTCTCTGTTTACAAGCACATGGTTCCCTTAATGTTGCTATGGCAACTTCACTGGCACATGTTTCCAAGACCACAGAGGGAAGACCACTGGAGTTTTACTCATAGTGCACAGCAAAGGAAAAGCTACACGTATTGTCCTGCGAATAAGAGGATAAACCTCTTTTAAAGATCTGACGCCAGCTTGCCACTAACCTAACACATCCCGTGATCAGTTCTTCCTCATTCAACCCAGTGAAGATGAAAGCAGTAGGAGGTTATAGATCAGGGTGGAAGATTAATTGCTTCATTCCCTGGAGGTCTTGCTGTAGAATGAGGAGGCAACAGTAATTAATTTAGCAGGACTGTAACAGGGCGATAACAAGTGTGCTGCTGTGAAACTGAGCCACCTGTTGGTCAGATGGGTGCTTAGCAACCACAAGGACATCATAAGGCCTCTCCAGTTAGACAGCGGTAACAAGACACTTATGATGACATCATCCCAAATCATTTTTATAGATGAAATGCATCTGGCAAAGGCAAGCACAGACTGTTTATGTGAAATGCAAGAGATAAGATGGCCACCAGGTTTAGGTCGTCCTGTGTATTTATTTTTAAGACTTATTTAGGATCCAGGCCAGTGTAGAGGAGCCAAGAAGCGAAGTGGGAGAGAGAGGGGGGCAGGATCGGGAAAAGTCCTTGAGCCCGGATCCTAACTCGGGACGCCCGTAGCACTAAACATGTCCACAAGGCTATTAGCGCTGACGTCGTCGTCCTGTTTAATGAAAGCAGTATTCTGGGGAGCATTTGTAGAGTAATGTTGTTGATTATCACAAAAATTATTTTGGCTCATTACTGGTATTCTTTAAATAAAATTTGGAAGATTTAAAAGCAGAATTTATGAATGTGACACTTATGACAGGTTTTGTGGTCCAAGGTCACATATTTTCACACACACACTCCCACATGCAGATTTAATTAACTTCTTGGTTACACTTTATTTTAAGGTGTCCGTGTTGCAGTGTAACAAGTATAACTTTTATAATGTAACATGTAATTACACATTTAAGTACTGAGTAATATTATTTAACTGCATGTACTTACCATATGGTTAATGTTTGGCTTAGGGTTACATGCATGTAATTATGCATAATTGTAATATTAGTAAGTACATGTAATGTGTAACAAGGACACCGTAAAATAAAGTGTTACTGACTTCTTTCATAAATTGCAGGGACTGCTCTAAAATATGAAATACCAATGTTTCAGTACTTAAGGACACAGAATAGGACACATGCTGCTTATTTAACAGCTGTTTTATTTTCTATTTGGTTTATGTATATGCTTGATTTTTTAAGATTAACATTTTTTTAAGGCATTGTTAGATGCCAGTATTTCCTTTCAAATCTCAAAAACAGTATCATAGCTATTAAACTATATCGTTATGATTTTAAATCTGTTTTTACCCTCAGAACGATTTCAAAGTGAAAAGAGATGCTTAAGTTTGATTTTGTGGTGGTTGTGCTTTCAAATGATGATTGTAATCTTAATTCAGGTGATGACGTGTTGAGTACTACTGTAAGGTTAACCCTGCCTGGTTTAAATGTGTGAACATGTTTAGCATGCTAACACATTGTTTATTTTACTATTGTGTTTACTATTGATAGAATTGCGTTAAAAAGCTTATTTTTCAGGCTAGACTTGTCAATGTGAATGTGCAGCTGGAGCTTTTAAAGGCAGCTGTGGTGATGCAATGACTTTATCATTTAGCAGTTGGCTCTTTTATTGAGAAGGCGGGACTATTCTGCCTTATTGCACGCTCTCCAATTTATAGGTTATATGAGTGCATTGTCTTTGGGGCTAATCAACATTACACCACACGCTGTTAGTTGAGCTTAACTTGCACAGAATATTCTCCTGATCCCAACAGACGCATTGTTTAAAGGGCATTTACATAAGACGTGCTCTTATGTTTAAAAACATCTAGAAAGAGCAGAATGTACTGTCCTTAGACACATTATAAAAGTGAAATGCTTATTACCACAAAACAGCGGTACAAATGGTGTTGCAGAAGTTGACACGTTTTTCTAAACCATCATGCGCTAAAGAGCACGTACGCCGCTGCTCTTATTCTGCTAAGTTGGCCGTCCTTGTTGCTAGGGGGCTTTTCTGAGAGGCTCTTATCAGCCATTACAGCGGGTGAGTGTGAGAGACCATCGAGGATCAGCCTGACCGCTATAAATATTCCCCTCTGTGTCTCCCATCTCAGCATTGTTTGAATACTGTGGCTCAGTGATGCAACTGCCCCTGCTGATGCCGAATGGGTCGTAGTGAATAGCATGGACATTTTAGCTGTTGTTTTTATTCTTCTGTTGCCTTGGGGGCACTTTTAGGTCATGTAAATAACACTGTCAGTATGTGGATGGTAACACTGGCGTGCTTTGTCCTGATGTTTCGGTGAACGACAGATGCGTGATGGTGTAATACAGTCGCCTGGTTTAATGACACACATTGGCATTAGCTGTATCAGGGTTAATCCATGATGGCATATTAATAAATATGAAGAATAAGCGGTTACATCATTTGCTTTAGGGTAATCTGGGTAGTGTCCACAAACTCAAAATAGCACAGCGGAAACCAGCGTATGTCTCTTTACCTCTCTTTTATCTCAGAGAATAATTGGATGTACAGCAGCAGTAAGGCAGAGCTCGTTTTTCATCTGCTTGCTTTTCATTCAAACAACTACTTTTTGGAACAACACAATTTTTTTGTTCTGACACGACCAAGGCACAGAAACGTAGTAAGGACATTGTTAAAATAGTCCATGTGACATCAGAGGTTCAATCTTAATTTTATGAAGATATGAGAATACATTTTCTGTGCAAAGAAAACAAAAAGAACGACTTTTTTAAACAATTATTCTCTTTCGTGTCAGTCTCTGCCATGCGTTCAAGATAGTCCCACAGCACTTGCGCACTTTCTTTGCGCATAAAAAAATATTCTTGTAGCTTTATAAAAATGAGGTTGAATCATTGGTATCACATGGACTATTTTAACAATGTCCTTACTATCTTTCTGGGTCTTGAACGTGTCGGTTGCGTTGCTGTCTATGCAGGGTCAGAAACTCTTTGGATTTCATAAAAAATATCTTTAACTTTTGTTTCCGAAGATGAACGGAGGTCTTACGGGTTTGGAACGACATGAGTGTGAGCAATTAATGACAGAATACATTTTTTTTGGGGGGGTGAACTATCCCTTTAAATGGTACACTTGACCTCAATATTCATATCAGCTTTTTAATTTCCTTTAAAAAGTCTCTGTTAGTTGAGCAGAGTGATCTTTGATTAACTGCACAGTGCTAACAGCCTGGCAGCCGATTACTGGAGGTGTGTACCACGTGGCTGTGTGAATGAGATTAGGCCATTTAGCAGTCCACACAGCACAACAGCGAGCTGTAGTTGAACGGCAGCCCTCTGAGGGGTGACCATGACTGCCAGGCAGGAGAAACTGGGTAAGGTCTATTCTGGGATGGGCAGCCAAAGATCAACAGAAGTGTGTGTGAGAGCCCTGGATGTGGAATATGCATGTGTGTGTGTGTGTGTGTGTGTGTGTGTGTGTGTGTGTGTGTGTGTGTGTGTGTGTGTGTGTGTGTGTGTGTGTGTGTGTGTGTGTGTGTGTGTGTGTGTGTGTGTGTGTGTGTGTGTGTGTGTGTGTGTGTGTGTGTGTGTGTGTGTGTGTGTGTGTGTGTGTGTGTGTGTGTGTGTGTGTGTGTGTGTGTGTGTGTGTGTGTGTGTGTGTGTGTGTGTGTGAGTGCTTTAAGACTTGGACAATCTTTGAAGGCATGTTAGATTGAAGTTTTGAAGATGGATGTAAGGTTGCAGCTGAGGAAAGAGAAAAAGAAAGGGATGCATAGTTTGTGTTTTGTTTTGAAATGATTTGTTCTCACTCTTTTCTTCGTCTCTCTCTCTCTTTCAGTTGACGCTGATGAGATTAAAAGACTAGGGAAGCGGTTTAAGAAACTCGACCTGGATAACTCGGGTTCTCTCAGCGTGGAGGAGTTTATGTCTCTACCCGAGTTGCAGCAGAATCCGGTGGTGCAGCGAGTCATCGATATATTCGACACAGACGGAAATGGAGAAGTGGACTTTAAAGGTTTATTTCTGTTTATTCCAGTAGATGTGTTGTATGCATTGCTCATGGGTTTTTTGTAATTGTATTGGTGTTGATTTCATTGCAAAGTATACTGAATTCCAATTGTTCTTTTTTGCATGCATTTATTTGCATGCTGAATTGTGATTGGTCTTGTGTTCCTTGCATATTTTTAAGCATTTATAACTGCCCTCATGCGAATCAAAGGCATACAATCTGTTCCTTTCTCGTTTTTTGGAAGATTATCTATATTCGAATTTAAAAGGCTCTCTCTTGAGGCCACGAGAGGGTGCATCGAGCAAAATATTACTAATGCACGTTTCTTCAAAGCAATAAAATAACACGACTATCTTTGAAAAAAGTGCATAATGTTTCAATTGTTTATAATATACCATAATTAATTAATTAGCTTAAACAATTACAAACAAAGCAGCATCATGTATGTATTAGGAATGGGCATTTTTGCCTATTTCAGTTTTCTGTCGTTTTTCTTGCAGAGTTCATTGAAGGCGTCTCTCAGTTCAGTGTCAAGGGCGACAAGGAGCAGAAGCTCCGCTGTGAGTCTCTTTCCATCTTGAATTTCCCCAACACTTTCCTCTAGTTAAGTTTAAGTACACCTACTGTGTGTTCATCCAGTGTTGATCCAAACCAAAATAAACACAAAAAACCCTCATAAAACTAGTCTGTAGTGCACTGGAGCAAAGCATTCTATCGCCTTTTCTGGCATGTTTTTATTCTTTGCTTGTTTCTGCAGTTGCGTTCAGGATTTATGACATGGATAAGGATGGCTACATATCCAACGGTGAGCTGTTCCAGGTGCTGAAGATGATGGTAGGGAATAACCTGAAGGACACCCAGCTGCAGCAGATCGTCGACAAAACCATCATCAACGCCGACAAGGACGGGGACGGGAGGATATCTTTCGAGGAGTTCTGCCTTGTGAGTCATTTCATTTTGGGTCTGGTTTTTAATGTTGAGATACACCAAACACTTTCATCTGCAATTGCCATGTTCAGCTTTTGCTGAAAATAAAACTAGAGGACCATTTTCACTAGTGATGCACCAAAACGATTTTTACCGAAAATGAAAGTTTATTTAATAATCAAGTTAATATCAACTTTTCAATAATTGTGTTTCTTCTTCATTAGGATGTTAAAATGTAAATAGGAATGCACTGAATGTTCAGCAACCGAAATATTGTACCGTACAATGACGTGACGCGATCAAATAGAGGCGCGCACTAATGCAGCAAACACGTCTGCAGTGTGAAAGTATTTAAAACTGTCAGAGAAAGATGCAGAAATCATTAAAAACACGAAGCATCGATAGCGAGAGACTGTTTAGTGCTGCATCTCATGTCTCGGATGATGAGAACAGGTGGTTGATGCTGGTTACTCTATGATGATTGAAATGGCCTCAAACGATTAGTAAATAAACTGCAGAATATAATGTTTTCTAATACACGCACGGATTGCATGTTGTCATCAAAAAGCAGCACTAAGATCTTCCTGCAGGTTTCTGCCAAACTAAAATCTAAGAAAAAAGCAACAACTCTATCAACGTTCATAAATGTTAGTATTGTAATTTTATAATAAAATAAAAAAAGATAATGATAATTACCCTACAACAGCTCTATACATTTATTATAACATTCACGCAGTGTTCAAACTGGGATCTGCAATAATGTTTTAAAAGAAGTTTCTTAAGGCTGCATTTATTTGTACAGATGCCTGATTCAAGAAGGGGGTCTTAAAATTAATAAGTTACTAAAATAATATTTTTGAATGGCCATTTTTAAGTTAAATTGTGCTTTGTTGGTATAATATCTGAAAGAATGTTAAAAAATGTTTCAATGTTAAGTAAATATTTTTGAATTGTTTTGTAATTTATTTATTTTTATTTGAAAAGCAGGACAAAACAATAAAAAGCACATTTTGGCTATTTAATTTATAAAGAGCAAGCAACAGCACGCACATCAATCTCAAATGGCTGCTCGACTAAAAAACAAGTAGAAGCATATTAGCAAAGTCGGCAACACCAAACTCCCAAAAATATCAAAAGATTTTATTATTAAAAAACTATCACATAGTGTGTTACGTTTCGAGCACGCAGACTCTTCATCAGACAAATGAACAACACTGATATGCCACTTTTTATACCTCCATGCAGGTGATCAAAGGTCACATGACCTGATACAATACTATCATAATAATACCCCAACAAATAACCCAAAACAAAAACAGAAAACAGCACCTCAGGTAGCGCTGAGACTAAATATATGTGAAGAGAACAATGTAATTATTGCCTAAACATCCTCCTCATAATCCATCATTTGTATTTAAATAAATGACCGAATGCCGCGTTGCACCGTCTTGTTTACGGTTGCGTAATGATTTTTATGTTCTCGGCTAAGGCGGTGTAACAGATTACTTCCGGTCAGCGTAGCCGTTCCATTCACAGCTAATGCTTAAAGTCCCTAGATATAACTTCCTCATCCTCATGCACTAAACAGGTTGAATAGATGCATTTCTTTATGCATGAAATACTTGAATATCAATTTGTTGTTAATTTGAGATAAAGCATAGTTCTGTCATAATTCTGTTAAACCATTTCTGTTACGAAGTATTGTGGTGCCTTACACATTTGAAGATTCAGGACTGATGTTTGCTGTTATAGTTACGTCAGAGCTACTAAATGTCAGTTTCATCAGTGCATCTTAGAGTCTGTATTATCCTGGGTGCACAAACTGCAGATTATATGAACATTATAATAGCAAAATATGAACTTATTGGTTATCGGAAACGGCCATGAGAAGGACTTAATTATCGGTTAAAATCTTTCATATCGTGCATCCCTAGTTTCATTTCTTGGCTCAGTTTGTCCACTATAGGAATGTTGTCTCTAAAGTGTGTGTTGGTAGACTACCACAGCTTGAGATGTTTTATCAGTGGTGCTTTAATTAGTGTGCTAAAAGAGTTTGAGGAACACTTTTGTTCCTCTGACTATGAAATGCACTGACATTATATCCCGTCCTTCTCTTCCGCAGGTGGTTGGTGGCTTAGACATTCACAAAAAGATGGTGGTGGACGTGTGAAGAGACAGAACAGGCCCTTCACTGAACACCCTCTTTTCACTTCTCCATTTCTGAGAATCGGCTCCAGATGTTCCTCTCTCTTTCTCTGAATGATGCCTCTGTTCCCCGTCTGTTCTCCCTGAGCCTTGTGACGCCTGCCATCCTAAGTGTTCTAGAGCATGAGATTCTTCTGTCCACGTTCTCGGGTATTTCAGGACAGTCAGAGAGGTGACTTCTCTGTCGATTACCGAGCGATTCAGTGTGGTGGAGAAGGAAGAGAGGAGGGGGGTGTGTGTGTGTGTGCATGTGTACATTCTTTATTTCTTTTTTAAGGGGGGATTTTTTTGTATTTATTTTGGTCCTGTCTTTTTTAAAGATGATCTTGGTCTACAGGGAATGTGTGTATGTGAGCGATATATATATATATATGACTTGACGCTTGATTTCAGTGCGACACGCTTCAAGCATGAAGTGCCAATCAGAACATATACGTGGGATTTAACAATTAAAACCGCTATCTGATGTTCTTCATGTCATGGGAAGATCATCATCAAGTTTATTCTCATCAAGCTTATTGTTTTTTTGTTTCCACCTTTCAAGCAAATATCTGCTTCAGATCTCAAGCAAAATGCAAATCTGATTAGAATTTTCTACCGAGGATGTGTGCGTGTATGCAACGAGTGCCGTGTTAATATTGTCAGGGAGTTCATCTGCTCTCTGATATACAGTAGACTAGGATAAAAAGCAAATATATTTGAAGTTGTGCACATATATACGTATGGTTTACCGGTGTTTTATCGCAGGGTTCGGGTGGGGAGGGACGTCAGATCACATTACTGTAGGATGGAGCAGTGCCATCAGTAACATTTCTGGACTTTTTTGTGTGTGTGTGTATTCTGCATTTATTACCATTTTAACACAGCAAACGAGTAATTTTGGTTTACCTCGACATTGTAGAATACAGTGCATATTGTGGCAAACTGAATCCACAATAACACCTGATTTGAATATTTGTTTGTGGAAATATAAGGTTATTTTTTCCCCAACTTGACTGCAGGCAGGCAGCATTGTAAAGATCTTAGTAGCTCATATTTGTATATTAAGGACTGAAGGACAGATTGTGTGTTTTGTGGGTTGGGGTTTTTTCGAAGCTTTAATCGGGTTGGTTCGCAGCATGTTAGCTGAGAGGGATCGTCGAAGTAGACAACACCAGATCTGAGTGACTGATCAGATGCTCTTTTCCTTCGTCTTTCAAAGATTGTTCAAAAAGGAGAGACCAAACCAGACGCTTTCAAAGCGGATGAATAAACTCGAAGCGCTCGGCCACTCCGCTATTTTGCTTTAAATGTGATTCTCCCGCGCAAACCGCGTTTTTCGCACCAGCTGCTGCACGGTGACGACACTTAAATACACTATATTACCAAAAGTATTGGGTCACCCCCTTCTAATGAAAGGTTTGACTACTTTAGTAATTTCCATGAGTACAAATCTTAATGTTTAAGCATATAATGATATTCTAGGGAATTGTGTGCTTCTAATTTTATAGCAACAGTTTGGACAGAACCCTTTTCTATTCTAACATGACAGTGTCTCTGTGTATAAGACAAGAATCAAAGAGAAATGATGATTCAGTCAGTGTGGAAGAACTTGACTGGTCTGCAGAAAGCAGCTGAACACCTCTGGTGTGACTTTAAATGCAGACCTTGAGCCAAAAACTCATCACCAAACACCAATGACTTGTACATTCATTATATGGACAAAAGTACTGGGACACCCCCTTCTTTAGAAGAGAAAAAGGCACTTCCAAACTGTGGCAACAAAGATGGAAACATAATTCATGTACTTAAAAATTGTATTTCCACCTCTGTTGCAACAGTTTTGAAGTGTATGAAATGACTGTATCCATATGTACAAGTCATTGGTGTTTGGTGATGAGTTTTTGGCTCATTTAAAGTCACACCAGAGGTGTTCAGCTGCTTTCTGCAGACCAGTCAAGTTCTTCCACACTGACTGAATCATCATTTCTCTTTGATTCTTGTCTTATACACAGAGACACTGTCATGTTAGAATAGAAAAGGGTTCTGTCCAAACTGTTGCTATAAAATTAGAAGCACACAATTCCCTAGAATATCATTATATGCTTAAACATTAAGATTTGTACTCATGGAAATTACTAAAGTAGTCAAACCTTTCATTAGAAGGGGTGACCCAATACTTTTGGCAATATAGTGTATGTCTTTCCCGACGGCCGCGGAGGTCTTGTGATGTTCTTGCATGATACGGGAGGGGTTCGCTCTCTCTTTTTCTTTTTTTGTTGTGCATGTAGATCTGATTCGGGGGGGGGGGGGTTCTCTTGTTTACATATAAATCATACTATTGAGATATTATAATCTGAATGACAGTTACATATAAATATATGGACGTTGCCAAACTTTTGGTAAATGTTTAAATATGGAAATGATTTTAAAGCGAGTTTCTTCACTACATTTATCCATAAATATTATTCTGAAAATAAGAAAAATGTAAACGTGTTAGTTATTCTGGATTGGTGTCCGTCACTCCCAGCACATGTTCATGGTTTGGTTGCATTGTTTTGTACAGAATGTGTTTGTTAATGCTCCTTGCTTTCGGTTCTGTTCTGTATTTCTTTAGCCATCTGGATAACTTTAGATGAGAGAGACAAAGGAAACATACAAGTGACTGAAAACGTTTCGCTTTTAGGTTTAACGTTTCGTTTCTTTCTTCATTTCTCTGCATGCTGCGTCATCTGCTGTGGGAACCATTGAAATGTCATTCATGAACATGAGAAATAAAATATTTGAGACTTGTACAACTGTTTTCTGTGTCTTTCTATAGCACGGCAATTTTGAAGAGCAGTCTTGATCATTAATCAGGGGCGTAGATCACGCGCGGGACGGGACGTGCCCCCCCCCCCACCCCACACTTTCAATATCACGTAAATTCGTCTCGTGCACTTTTTCGGACATGGAAGTTTTAAGAGCCGTTGTGAATAAATATAGATTTAAATTCAAAGAGACATGATAGTTTATGCATGACCTGATGTTTTATCAAATTCATACACTGCAAAAAAAAATTAAAGCCAACTTAAAATTTTAAGGCAACCAGCTTCAGCAGATTTTTTTCTCAAGTTTTCTCAACTTGTAGTTTTAAGCGTATACAACAAAAGGTTGAGAATCTCCTACAAAAATGAGTTGACAGAACTCAAAAATCTGCTGAAGCTGGTTGCCTTATTTTTCAGTTGGCTTAACTTTTATAAAACCGTGTAATATGTACAAAAGTGCCCAGCTATAGCTGTATGAAAACAGAAAAACAGAAACGTTTGGAAACAAGACGACATTAAACATGCGATTGCCACAATATATGGTTTATTTCTGTTTTTCAGGTCATCTCCAGGTAATAAATAAAGTATATAAACAGTGCAGTGCTAACTGACATAGCATTTATTACAGTACATAAACTATTCTGCCTTATTATGTGATAAAGTTTGTATAGTATATAAACAAATCATTATTATTGGTTATTGTCCAGCAGTGTATCTGATTTCTAAGCCAATTAAAAGCTAGAAATAAGAGAATAATTAAAGTTGTCTATACACTACCAGTCAAAAGGTTTTGAACATTAAGATTAATGTTTTTTAAAGCATTCTCTTCTGTTCACAAAGCCTGCTTTTATTTGATCCAAAATACAGCAAAACAGTAAAAGTGTGAATTTTTTTGACTATTTAAAATAACTGTTTTCTATTTGAATACATTTTAAAATGTAATTTATGGTGATTTCTGTCGCCCTCACTTCTGAAATGATGACTACGCCCTGTCATTAATTTATCAATATATCAGACTCACAGCTTTTAAATCATATTCGATTTGCAATTTGTAGTTTTAATAAATAAATAACAGGTGTATTATGACAAGAAATTCAGCGTTAGCAATGGACTTTATGAATTCGATGATGTTTTGTGTTTGTCTCACTGTAAAAAGATCAAATAGCAACATTAACTGTGTTTGAATTGTTACATTATTGCTGTTAAAGTATTATATTTAATAGTGAAATTAAGCTGCGGATCTTGACCTGAGTTTATTTCTAAATGTTTTCTATGTTCTTTAATACACGCGCTAGACTAGAGCGACTTACACTGTTGTGAATATAAATCATAAAGCTGTGATATGATCTGTTTCACACTAGGTGTCAGTAATA
>CM049799.1:3036446-3049804 GCA_027422405.1 Ptychobarbus kaznakovi
TGAAAAATACAGAATAGTTTTATTAAAGTTATTTATTATTGCCTTAATTACAATGACAATTCCAACTCAATAAATACTATACATTACTCACTTTAATATTCTGGGCTTCTTCTTTTAGACTCAATAAAACCATAAAATAAATCAACCAAAGTTTGTAAAATTTCTTCTACATCATCATAATGAAGGCAAAACATGAACAAGAGTAATTTACTCTAAGCAATGTAAACATTAAACTTTTTAAAGGAAAATATTCATTATACTATCTACATAAAGTTTGCATAAACGTGACTGCTACTCCTGATTTTTAGTCATGAGAAATGGGGAAACATGTTTATCAGAACAAGTGTTGATCTGGGATCGGCTCTCTGATGCACAAACAGGCATAATACCAAGCATTTTAGTTTGACACGTACAAATAACCCTTAAAAAACAACAACAACAAAACATTGTTCCTAAAGAGCTTTGGTCCACAAACAAGCGGCATGATGCGGAAACCTAAATCACTCCCATTATAATCCATAAAACTGCAAATATTTGTTGCTTATAAAGGAATAGTTATAGTTGTGGTGTAGACACACTGTAGCTCTTTATATACAGGTATACCTGTTTTCGTTCTGCATCTCCACAGTAACAGTGACTCAGACAGGAGCTCTGAGCTTCTGATTGGCCAGCAGCCGGAGTCTCCGCCTCTCCACAGCCTGCTGCTTCTTCCTCTCGATCTCCGCATCACTGCACCTCTCGGCTCCAGAGTCACGCGCATCTACAGAAAAACAGGGAATAACATTCAGTTTGGAAACCTTGATGCAAGTCAGATAGTTCATGAATATAATGCCAAGATCTAGGATTTTTTATTGGATAAATATTAAATTATTTATGTTTTATTATTTAACAGATCTAGGACCTACAGTACCATTCAAGTGTTAAAAAATAAAGAAAAACAATTTAATACTTTTATTTAGCAATGAGGTAATCAATTACTCTAAAGTCACAGTAAAGACATTTATAACGTTACAGAAAGGTTTCTATTTTTGAGCATCAAAGGATCATGTGACACTGAAGACTCGAGTAGTGATACTAAAAATCAGCTTTGATCACAGCAATAATTTACATTTTAAAATATACAGGTACATCTAAAAAAATTGAATATGGTGAAAAAGTTCATTTTTTCTTGTAATTTATTTCAAAAAGTGAAACTTTCATATATTTTAGATTCATTACATGTAAAGTAAAACACTTCAAATGTTTTTTTGTTTTAATTTTGATGATTAGAGCTTACAGCTAATGAAAGTCAAAAATCTGTATCTCAAAATATTAGAATATTTACATTTGAGTTTCAATAAATGACCATCCATACAGTATAAATTGTGGGTATCTCTTGTTCTTTGAAAGCACAATAATGGGGAACACTGCTGACTTGGCAATGGTCCAGAAGACGATCATTGTAAGTCACAGAGGGTCATTACTGAAAGGGGGGGCTGTTCAAGGAGTGCTGTATCAAAGCATATTAAATGCAAAGTTGACTGGAAGGAAGAAATTGGGTAGGAAAATGTGCACAAGCAACAGGGATGACCGCAAGCTTGAGAATACTGTCAAGCAAAGCCTGATTCAAACACTTGGGAGAGCTTCACAAGGAGTGAACTGAAGCTGGAGTCAGTGCATCAAGAGTCACCACGCTCAGACATCTTCAGGAAAAGAGCTACCAAGCCACTTCTGAAACAGAAACATCGTCAGAAGCATCTTACCTGGGCTAAGGAGAAAAAAGAACTGGACTGTTGCTCAGTGGTCCAAAGTCCTCTTTTCAGATGAAAGTAAATTTTGCATTTCATTTGGAAATCAAGGTCCCAGAGTCTGGAGGAAGAGTGGAGAGGCACAGAATCCATGTTGCTTGAAGTCCAGTGTGAAGTTTCCACAGTCAGTGATGATTTGGGCTCCATGTCATCTGCTGGTGTTGGTCCACTGTGTTTTCTGAAGTCCACAGTCAACACAGCCATCTACCAGGACATTTTAGAGCACTTCATGCTTCCTTCTGCTGACAAGCTTTATGGAGATGCTGATTTCATTTTCCAGCAGGACTTGGCACCTGCCCACACTGCCAAAGGTACCAAAAGCTGGTTCAATGACCATGGTGTTACTGTGCTTGATTGGCCAGCAAACTCACCTGACCTGAACCTCATAGAGAATCTCTGGAGTATTGTCAAGAGGAAGATGAGAGACACCAGACCCAACAATGCAGATGACCTGAAGGCCGCTATCAAAGCAACCTGGGCTTCATTACACCTGAGCAGTGCCACAGGCTGATCGCCTCCATGCCACGCCGCATTGATGCAGTAATTAAATCATCTGATTGTCTGTCAGTTTTTAAAGGTCGATTGAAAACATATTTGCATAGATGTGCCTATAACATTTTGTGACTTTGTGTATAGCTCTTCATAAATGTTTCTTTTATGATTGTGTTTTTATATTGTGTAAAGCACTTTGTGCGTTGAAGCTTTAATAGTGCTATATAAATAAACTTTACTTACTTTAATTACTAATTCATGCAAAAGGAGGCCCAACCAAGTATTGAGTACATAGAAATGAACATACTTTTCAGAAGCCTGACATTTCTGTTTAAAATATGCTTTTTTATTGATATTATGTAATATTCTAATTTTCCGACACTGAATTTTGGGTTTTCATTATCTGTAAGCCATAATCATCAAATCAAAATTTCAAGAAATAAAGGCTTGAAATATTTCACTCTATGTGTAATCTATATAATATATGGGTTTCACTTTCTGAAATGAGTGACAAAAAATATTGACCTTTTTCGTGATTTGCATTTTTTTTTTTTTTTTTAGATGTACCTGTATTCAAAGAGACAGTAATTTTAAATTGTAATAATATTCCACAATATTACTGTTTTTGATCAAATATGCCTTGGTGAGCATAAGAGATGTCTTTAAAAAAACTAAAAAAAATTACTGACACCAATCTTTTCAATGTTAGTGTATATTATACATCATTTGTTTACTATGATTATTTTGCCTATGTACAATATTTGGCCGAAATACAACTATTTTAAAATCTGGAATCTGAGGGTGCAAAAAAAATTTAAATATTGAGAAACATCACCTTTAAAAGTTGTCCAACTGAAGTTCTTAGCAATGCATATTACTAATAAAAAAAGTTGTGATATTGTTACAGTAGGACATTTACAAAATATCTTCATGGAACATGATCTTTACTTAATATCCTAATGATTATTTGCCATCGATTTTGGAAGAACCAATAATTTTGACCCATACAATGTATTATTGGCTATTGCTATAAATATTATACCGTGCAACTTAAAGGGATAGTTCACCCAAAAATGAAAATTCTGTCATCATTTACTCTCTCTCAAGTATTTCCAAACCTGTATGAATGTCTTTATTCTGCTGAACACAAAGGAAGATATTCTGAATAATCTGGGGAACAGAGCAGTTCTGGGGCATCATTGACTTCCATAGTATTTTTTTCTACTATGGAAGTCAATGGTGCCCCAAAACAGCCTGGTTACAAACTTTCTTTAATATATCTTCCTTTGTGTTCAGCAGAACAAAGACATTCATACAGGTTTGGAAATACTTGAGAGAGAGTAAATGATGACAGAATTGTTTTTGGGTGAACTATCCCTTTAAGACTGGTTTTGTGGTCCAGTCACATATAATAATATAAATAAATGTATTCAATTATTAACAAATTTTATCAAAAATACCCCTACATAACACTTGCACACCACAGTAATAAAGCAGAGCACGTGGCATTAACTGTACCTTTGGCAATGACCGGCGTAGACCTGAACGAGTCACTGTACGGCCTTTTGAACTGATGACTGTCTGCTGTTCTCACATCTGATTGGAGGACGGCCAGCACGCCCCTCTCGTGACCCTGCTGTGTGGGGGGATCAGCACAGGTCCCCCGTCCCACCACAGAGGAGCTTCTCACCTGTTTGAATTTATACGGTCCATTACTTGAGGGGCCAGATGGTCTCGTTGCATCACATGGCACATTAGAGCCGAGTCCTGCAGGCCCAGAGTTCACCGCATGAGCTTTCTGGCCGTACAGAGACACTGATGTGTTTGCACTGCAAATGGAAACATTAGCGGCCGGCTTTTTGGGTGGATAAGGCTGAGCAAACACCGCTTGCTGACTGGCCGTTTCGGAGGGGCTGTACAGCTTGTTTTGTAGTGCTTTTGCAGTGTTTTGTTGGTTGTTTGTAGCTGGGGTTTCAGCGTTGCCAGATAACTCCTCAAAATCATCACACGCCTCACAAAACAGATCATCGTCCTCCACTCCGTCATCCCAGATGTCATCAGACGCAAAAAAAGAGTCCAGGTCTTCATCTAAATCATCACTAAAGCCATCTTTGGCTGTAACGACATTCTCTCCTTGTTGTTTAATGTTAAAGTTTGGATTCTGGTGCATGCTGGGAGGATTTGAATGAGGAGGTTTAATACCGAGGCCGGTGGACGGCAGCATCTCTTTGGTGTTTGGCTGGAAATGTTGCGTTGAGGAAACAGCATTGAGCTCAGGTGAATTTTGATTAACCTGAAGCGGTCGTACTTGCGTCTTGTGCTGATTCTGTTTGCCATTAAAGCAACTTGGAGGAACTGGCAAAGCTTGACTCGTGGGAAAAACCTGATTTCTGCAATTATTTCCAATTCTAGGCAACCCTCCATAAGGCTGGGCCTGTATTCGAGAGTCCTGCTGAAAACTCGGCTCACTTTTTGTCTGTTGCCCTTGAAATGTGCCACATTTAACACCAGTTTTAGCTTCTTGTTTTTTGTTTGTCATTGCACCGAAAGCATTTTGATTCTCATGAGTGTGTTTTTGTGTTGAACTGTACTGCGGTACAGCAAACAGATCTGGGTTTTGCGTCACCTCCAGAAATAACGAGTCATCGAGTAAACCGTCACTGTTCCAGTCATCATTAAAATCATCAGCCTTGTTAACTCGTTTACTGCCATGGTTTTCTGTCGTAATGAACGCAGAACCTTTTTGTGAAACGCTGGCTTTCACAATGCTGAGATTTCTCTCAGGAACTTCCTGAGTACGATAATCTGACGCCTGACTAAGACGCCCGCTGAGCCGCTGGGTCGGCCCGTCAAAAAGGAAATCAAGATCATCGTCCATCTCCTGATAAAGTCCCCTTTCATCAACAGGCTTCTCATTGGGTTTTAGAGCAGAACCGCTGGGGGCTGTTGTGAATCGGTCTTTTTCCTCAGATTGTTTTGCACCTGGTGCATCTGAGCTCTGTTCTTGAGCTTCATCTTGCTTCATGTTGAAGTCAAACTGCTTCGCCAGCCGCATTAGATCTTCCACAGTGCTCTGTCTGCGACATACACATCAGCAGACGTTAGATAAATACATACACATGATATACATTCCCCTGTATCATTTATACCTATTTTTCAATGCGTAGTTGATGCATAAACAAACAACTTTGCACCTTTCTGCATTGATATAGTATTTATAATAATGCAAAGCTGTTTGTGTAGCGCAATGATGCCAGATTTAGCAATTTATTACAAATAATTAGACCTTTTGGATCCAACAAGTTTCAAATAAAGAGTAAATAATAAAAATATAATTATTTGAATACGACTTACATAAAAAGTACATTGAATTTATAAATATTTATTCAATAGATAATGCAAAAGCACGCATAACTATTTAATATTAAAAAAGTCCATTGAATTTAGAGCAAGATTAACTAAATTATACACAGCTGCTGTGATATGAAATTATTTATACCTATACATATGGTCCATGCAGAAGTTAAATTAATCACTTTTCTGATTAATCTGAAAATAAAATAATTGAATGAGTTTAGTTTTTCCTGCATGTGTGCAATGTGAATGCAGCCTATTAGATCTCCCGCTGTCTATGATGCGATCAATAACAAATGCAGAAAATGTACTCTATTCTTGTCTGGAAATGTTTAGATACTTAAAGCACTCTTAGATACACAAGTGTGTAAATGCATTTGTTTATTGCTTGTAATGTATATCTTCGTTCCTTATTACTGTCTATGTACGTATACGCTTTGACACTATATTGAGTTTATTTAAAACTACCTCATTATTTTGCAATTATATCATTCATTTAATAATTTGTGATTATATAAGTGCTTATAATTAAATAAGTAAAATGCAAAAATTAAATATTTAAGAATAAATTAAGCTGTAATGTAAATATAGTTAAACCTATAAGTTTACTTTACAGCTATAACTTGGTTACTTTAGCTATATAGGTTGTTACTTTAGCTATATAGGTTACTTTAGCTATATAGGTTACTTTAGCTATATAGTTACTTTAGCTATATAGTTACTTTAGCTATATAGGTTACTTTAGCTATATAGGTTACTTTAGTTACTTATAGTACTATATAGTTACTTTAGCTTTAGTTATATAGGTTACTTTAGCTATATAGGTTACTTTAGCTATATAGGTTACTTTAGCTATATAGGTTACTTTAGCTATATAGGTTACTTTAGCTATATAGGTTACTTTAGCTATATAGGTTACTTTAGCTATATAGGTTACTTTAGCTATATAGGTTACTTTAGCTATATAGGTTACTTTAGCTATATAGGTTACTTTAGCTATATAGGTTACTTTAGCTATATAGGTTACTTTAGCTATATAGGTTACTTTAGCTATATAGGTTACTTTAGCTATATAGGTTACTTTAGCTATATAGGTTACTTTAGCTATATAGGTTACTTTAGTTATATAGGTTACTTTAGGTTACTTTAGCTATATAGGTTACTTTAGCTTTAGTATAATAGGTTACTTTAGCTATATAGGTTACTTTAGCTATATAGGTTACTTTATATAGTTACTTTATATAGGTTACTTTAGCTATATAGGTTACTTTTATAAGGTTACTTTAGTTATAGGTTACTATATAGGTACTTATTTTAGCTATATAGGTTACTTTAGCTATATAGGTTACTTTAGCTATATAGGTTACTTTAGTTATACTTTAGTATTTAGGCTATATTACTTTAGCTATATAGGTTACTTTAGCTATATAGGTTACTTTAGCTATATAGGTTACTTTAGCTTTAGTTATATAGGTTACTTTAGCTATATAGTTACTTTAAATGTTACTTTAGTAGGTACTTTAGCTATATAGGTATTATATAGGTTAATTTAGTATTTAACTTATAGTTTTAGTTACTTTTTCCTATTTGTAAGTCGTTGGGTAAAAGCATCTGCTAAATAAAAAAAATAAAATAAAAAGTAATTAAACATTTTTTACGTATAATTGTAATCTGATCGATTCGTGAGGCGTCTAAAGATTCCTTTACTTTGTCGACATGGGCTTGACTTTGGGTTGCTGTACTTCTGGTGTGCAGGGAACGGCACTGTCCCCAATCCACTGCAGTAAAGATGAATCCGCTTCTTCTAGTCTTCCAGTCTATAAACAAACAAATACATCACAACACAGCATGTGACAATAACACTCAACTCATTATGAACCGAAAACACTAGCATTGTGGTAGTTTGTGTTCCTCGAGCAAACCTTTGGAGCGATCCGTTTGGCAATGTCTGATATATCCACCGCTCTGATATTGGCAGCTCTCCTCTGTCCACGACCTGAACATAAATACACTTCTGTCATACTTTGATACTGCGCGTGTAAAGAAGAGTTTCAAAATGCACAAGCGTAATAGACATGCATACCATGTCGTATGGGTGATGGAGATGTCGTATCCCATACAATATCTTGATGAAAATCATTGCTGGGCGAGTCGTCAGGTATCAGTCTCCTGAACTGGCCTCTCGCTGGACGTGTCGGGGTTTTGAACTCTGCTATAAAACACATGCAGTTCAATACGCCTGCTTTAATACAGAAACATGGATGCATCTGACCGTACTGCGATGCACATTAATTACTTAATGCAGAAACTGAAAACATCACTGTACTTTTACATGTGGGACTTTATTATTATGCTATTCTTGCCTTTTTCATCAAATTTGATAAAATGTCAAAAGATGGCTCAATCAAAATAATGCAAATCATCAAATTGAGGTCAAGCCTGAGACTGGCCAGGGCATTTTTCTTAAAGTTTGCACTACTATTTGTGACCCTTGAACACAAACTCAATCATAAGTAGCACGGCTATATTTGTAGCAATAGCCAACAATACATTGTATGGGTCAAAATTATCAATTTTTCTTGTATGCCAAAAATCATTAGATATTAAGATTATGTTCCATTTAGATATTTTGTAAAGTTCAAACCGTAAATATATCAAAACGTAATTTTTGATAAGTAATATGCATTACTAAGGACTTCATTCAGTCAACTTTAAAGGCGATTTTCTCAATATTTTGACTTTTTGCACCCTCAGATTCCAGATTTTCACATAGTTGCATCTCAGCCAAATATTGTCCTATTCATAACAAACCATACAAGCTTATTTATTCAGCTTTCAGATTATGTATAAATCTCAATTTTAAAAAAAATGGACCCTTATGACTGGTTTTGTGGTGCATTGTCTCATTTTATTAAAATGCTCTTAAATTTTGTAATGTAAACACATTGTATTTACTGAACTAAATACTTCACATAAAAGCAACACAACGTTGAAACGATAAGTTGTCGCTCTCAGGCCGGTCATGACTGAGTGAGAGGCAGGTTTCTGTCTGGTTTTGGGGTGATTTGTTACCTGTGTTGCGGATCTGTCCGGGGTTCAGCGGCGCTGCTTTAGGGCTGCGTCTCAGTCTGTTTACTTTCGACTTCATCTGCGTCAGTTTGGCGACTTCATTTCGCTCGTGTTGTTCCTGACTGCCTCTGCCCTCCATGCTGTAGAGTTACTCACAATGTCTGGAGTTAATATATCACCGAGTTGGTGTTATATTATCTGTGCTTTTCGCTGTCATCATGAAAGCCCGGATTTGTGTAAATTGTTCAAACTTTCCGCCAAATACGCAGTTCCTCCCAGGATTCATTGCGGCAACGTGCTAGAGGACGTCAGATGTGCGTAGCTGCTACGCAAAGAGCGACGCATACAGTCTACACTTCTCTAACAACAAATATAGCTATTTAATTAAATAACTGAAAAAATAAGACAGTTTATTACCTGGTGATAATTAATCACATCGAGTGGTTGTTTCAAGTGAATTTTCTTAACGTAAAAATGTCTAATAATTAGTTACCCAAGTAATGAGCCAAGATGTGTTACAGTGATTTTACATGTATGCATTTAGCAGACGCTTTTATCCAAAGCTTCAGGCCAAATTCAGGCTACACATTTTTTATCAGTATTTTAATGGGTAAGGGAGTTTATTAGGCACAATGTAACAACAAAAACAATGCAATAAGTAATAATAAGAATGAATAAATAAATATTCTGCCAAGTATTCTGCATGCGAGGTCACATTTATTGTTATTCAAGTCATTTCTATAAGAATTTGTGTGATCTGGGGAAAAGTTTTCTTTAAGCAGGTTTCACAACATTCAGACAAATTCTCTGCCTTGGTTTGAAGTGATTTCTGTGTGAGCAGTGTTGTCAATTTAACTATTTTGTTAATAGATTAATCAACTTACATGCCACTTTAGTGATGTCTTTCCAAAAAAAATACTAGTGACTTCTTGGACAAAACTTTTCATGTCCAAGATTCACCGGTGTGACGTAATAGCAACATTTAGCGAGCAAGCTTTAGTCACTTTCCATTGAAAGCAGGAGGTAACATTGTGTATAAACTGTGCTTAACACATAATGACCTTTTTTGCCCATCATATTTCACCATTCACTACTTTATTATAATAGTACAATACTTTATACAGCAGGCTACTTTAAATGCATGGGTCAAATAAGATCTAATTTGACAATACTTGGATGATTTGCTCTATACTGAAAACACAAATTTTGAAGCAGTTATGTTTTATTTTTAAAAACATATGTTTGTAGTTACATTACATAAGTATTGTCAAGTTATGGTTACTGCAGATGTTATTTCAGTCATGAAATGAAAAACCCTGTTATTAAAACTCAAGGCAACTCACAGAGAATTATTTATCTGTGTTTTGACATCACAAGCTGCTGTAATTCTCTGTTAGAAACCACTGTCATCAAAAATATGACAAAAATAGCCTGAAAATGTTGTGTGAGGGAGATACTGATCCTTGATTCATTTCTGATTTTACATTGTAACAAAAGCAGCTATGGTATTTGGGCACAACTGTTGTTTTTCATACCAAACTCAAGTTTCTGAAAAGGTTGTAAGCCTGTGAGTTCTCTTGGGAGAAGCCGTAGAGTGAATGCAGTGTGCTTTATTTGGTATTCGTCCTCACACTGACAGAAGCCTGGAGCTCTGCATGTCTGTGTCAGTGCAGGTCACATTATGTGTGTGTGCTTTTCTGAAACGAGCTGTGTCCAAATAATGCTTGATAGTGATCTCAGCTTCTCAGATCCTTGTCCTATTGTACTGTTGGAGTGATTACATTATAGACATGTCATACTACAGCATGTGTCCACTCAGTCATGTAGTTATATGTTCATGTTTTGGGTTCTTGCTATGCTTTGCTTCAGTGTTATTTCAGGGTAATGTAACAGGAAATAGCTGCAGGAGCTGAACATAAATTTAAAGTCGCATGCGATCGACCTCTCAGAGGTTAAGTGGAAATGTTCATCCGTTTGATGTCATGCAAGCTATTTTGTTAAGAGAAAGATTGACGATTCATTAATCAGTAACCTTAACATTAAACTAATTATTGTTCAAACTTGTAGTCAGAATGAGTTGCCTTGAACCATAAAGAAAGGGGTTTTCAATCGTTTAGATGCCACAGACCCCTAAATATCGCCAACTTTTTGCAAGGGACCCCATCCTAAAATGTAAAATACAGCTATATATTTGTTTTATGTATAAAGACCCAATTTACACTAATTTAACTGCTAAATATAATACTAATTTAATATGCTATTGAATGTAAAATGTTGTTTTACTACATTCACTATACTACACTGTTAGATTATTGATTTATTAAATTATTTTTAAATTAATTATTATTATTAAATTATAATTCTATTATTATTGTTTAATTTTAATTATTAATGTATATCTCATTTGTATTTATTTATGTACTTTAATTTTTTTTTATTCTTAATTTTATATTTATTTTTTTACACTTTTATGTTTTTATCTAAACTTGAATTGTAAAAAAAAATATTTTAGGATAAAAATGTGGAGCTTTATGTTTTTGATCCTTTTTGATATTTAAATGTAAATAAATGTAAATGTAAAATTTTGTTTCTATTGAGTATTTTTCTTATTCTTGAGATTTCTTTTCTACTCACTACAATATATACTGTTACATTTATTTATTTATTAATTTTTACCTAATTCTATTGTTTATTTGTTTGTTTATTTAAATATAATTTATATATTTTTTATTTGTTTAATTGTATCTATTTGTTTACTTATTTGAATCTATTTATTCATTGTAATTTTATTTTATTTGTTTATTCACCCTCATGTCATTCCAAACTCATATTTTCCTTCCTTTTCATGTTTATTTGCATTTTTTACCAGCAAAAATCATTAGAATATAAAACCTGTTCCCCGTTGTGGTGCTGTTGTGGTGGTTTTGGTGCTTTTTGGACATTGATTGATGTTTGATGGCCTGTCTTTGTATGTAAAAGAGCCGTATGTATGTTTTCCACAAACCGATTTGGAATGACTTGGAGAGTAAAAGTTTTTTTTTGCTGAACTATGCCTTCAAGATCTGCTTCCAGAATCACTGTAGCCTTTCACCTGTATGATAAATGAAGACCATCTCAATAATTATCAAAGCATGATATATTGAGGTTTGGCAGTTTAGCTGAGTTTCCTGTGAGCTCTGTCCAATGTCAGAAGGGCCCTCACGGGTGAGTCTAATCAATAGAGCCAAGTCATTCTAAACAAGAGCAGACTGGGGATAAATTATTTGATCTGACCCGTGGCTAATAAATCTCCCATGAACTGTTAAGCTGTCAGGCTGACATGTAGACGGAGGCCTGATTGACTGCCCTGTCACTGCTAAAGCTACCTCAACAGATTACTTGTGTTTATATCAGGCCGGGCTGGGTAACGTGTACACACACACCACACACACACAACACACACACACACACACACACACACACACACACACACACACACACACACACACACACACACACACACACACACACACACACACCACACACACACCCACACACACACACGCAAACACACACACAGGCACACACACAAACACGCACGCGCACGCACAACACGCACGACACGCACACACACCACACACACCACACACACACACACACACACACACACACACACACACACACAACACACACACACACACAGACACACGCGCACGCGCACGCGCACACGCACACGCACACACACACACACACAAGACACACAACCACACACACACACACACTCACACACACACCACACACACACACACACACACACACACACACACACACACACACACACACACACACACACAAACACACACACACCCACACAGACTCACACACACACACACACACACACACACACACACAACACACAACACAACACACACACACACAACACAACACACACACACATGTTGGTTTTTATGGTTTTCCGGGGACTTTCCATATGCGTAATGGTTTTTTTACTGTTACAAACCGTATGTGCTATTGCCTACACTACCTACACCTAAACTTCTTAGCCCTCACAGGAGACGGTTTGCATTTTATTTTCCTCAAAAAAAACTCAACTCTGTATGATTTATAAACGTTTTAAATATTATGGGGACACTGAAAATGTCCTCATAAATCACCTTCTCCTTGTAATACCTATGTCATACCCATGTCATTATACAAATTTGTGTCCTTTTCATAAACCACATAATCATTGCCCCCTCAAACACACACACACACACACACACACACACCACAGTCTGCACTGCTAGCCTTTCATTTAACAAAGGCTTTCTCCGTACAGTCAGTTATGGGAAACTTGTGATATACGACCCTGTACCGCCGCCAGAGCCGGTTCCAGTTCCGGTTACCCGCGGCAGGCAGTCCTGATGATGTCATCAGAAAAGGTAACCTAACAACCCTGGTTGCCTTTTTTTGTGGTTAGGTCCTGATTAGAGGAGCTGATGAATGTGTTTATATGTGTGTATGAAATTGTGTAATCAGTCACAGGCCGTGTCTTTGCTGTGGTTCTGCGAGGGTCACACAGGGGTCGGCTGCTAACTGTACATACCTTGACACATCAAACTGTTCACATCTCAGCCCGAGTCATTTGAGAGGTTCGTTTCTCGCAAGCTTAGTGAT
>CM049799.1:3049904-3052404 GCA_027422405.1 Ptychobarbus kaznakovi
TGTAATTTATTTTATTTGCGTATTACCCCATGTCATTCCAAACTCATATTTTCCTTTCTTTTCATGTTTTTCTTTTCATTTTTGAACAGCAAAAATCATTTGAGTATGTAGCTTGGACACGTTTGTAGTGCTGTTGTGGTGGTTTTTGTATTTTTTGGACATAGATTGATGCTTGCTGGCCTGTTTTTGTATGTAAAAGAGCTGTATGTATGTTTTCACAAACCGATTTGGACTATCCCTTCAAGATCTGCTTCCAGAATCACTGTAGCCTTTCACCTGTATGATAAATGAAGACCATCTCAATGAATTATCAAAGCATGATATATTGAGTTTGGCAGTTTAGCTGAGTTTCCTGTGAGCTTTGTCCATGTCAGAAGGAGCCTCGCGGGTGAGTCTAATCAATAGAGCCAAGTCATTCTAAAACAAAGCAGACTGGGGATATATTATGTGATCTGACCCGTGGCTAATAAATCTCCCATGAACTGTTAAGCTGTCAGGCTGACATGTAGACGGAGGCCTGATTGACTGCCCTGTCACTGCTAAAGCTACCTCAACAGATTACTTGTGTTTATCAGGGCGGGCACGCACGCACGCAGCAGCGCACCACACACACACACACACACACACACAAACACACACACAACTCACACACACACACACACACACACACACACACACACACCACACACACACACACAACACACACACACAACACACACACACACACACACACACACACAAACACACACACACACACACAACACACACACACACACACACACACACACACACACACACACACACACACACACACACACACACACACACACACACACACACACACACACCACACACACACACTCACACACACACACACCACACACAACACACACACACACACACACACACACACACATCTGCACTGCTAGGCTTTTCATTTAACAAATGGCCAGCCGGTTATTGGGGAAACTGTGATATACGGCCCTGTACCGCCGCCAGGCGGTCCAGCTCGGGTACCCGTGGCAGTCTGATGATGTCATCAGAAAAGGTACCTAACAAACCCTGGTTGGCCTTTTTTTTGTGGTTAGGTCCTGATTGAGGAGCTGATTGACTGTGTTTTATGTGTGTTGTGAAATTGCGTAATCAGTCACAGGCCTGTCTTTGCTGTGGTTCTGCCGAGGGTCACACAGGGGTCGGCTACTAACTGTACATACGCTGACCCATCAAACTGTTCACATCTCAGCCAGTCATTTTGAGAGGTTCATTTCTCCCAAGCTTGTGAATTGCCACTTAAGGTCCGTTCACACCAAGTACAATAACTATAACGATAACTATACATTATAGTTTTAGGATACGTTTACACAACACATTTTGCATACAGACCCCATTCACATGGATCCGCGAACACAACTGAAAAATGCTGTATTATGCGTTTTGCCAGACCAAGATTTTAGGTTGGCGCTTGCACATGGCGTAACCTTTTTAACAAATACACGATTTTTGCAAGACAATAACTATATTGTTTTCAAAACGCGCATTGTGAAACTTATTCTCAAAAGTTTGTTTTCGTGACCTCAAAATGCCATTGAATGGCCAAAATGCAATAATTGAAAAAGATGTCATGTAAACACCCCTTCAATAACTGACTTAATTATTATGAGGAGTACACAACTAACGATAACGACACAAATTAACGTTGTCCTTTGCTAAATGTAGTTTGCTAGTTGTGTTCTTCACTGTCCGTTTCATTGTTTCTGTCCATCTGGTGAGATTTGAAGAGTTGTCTTCTTTACTCTCCATTTAATGTATTTTTATTTTACGTTTTCTCAGAACAATTAAAGATAGGTCTATAGTACAAAAACATCGGTCTATTTTTTAAGAGGCACACGACAACAGAGAAACAATATCGTTGGAATATTTCAGAATAATTTTTTTAAAGATGTATTTTTTTTCCTTTATTATAATAGGATAATGTAAATAGACAGAGAGCGGGATGGGAAAGGTCCTTGAGCTGGACTCGAACTTGGGACGCTGTAGCGCAAAGGTCCATTGGTGTCAACTTACGAAACAATTTTTGTTTACCTAGCCGATGAAGGATAACACTGATAGCCCATAAAGGTACATTTTTCAAAACTCCCCCACTATTAGTGTTTTTTAAAGAGGAATCTGTAATATATTTGGTCATTAAGAGGGATGAAAAGTCCCAAAGCAAGGTATTTGAATAGTTTATTAGAGGATTTGTGGTTCCATGTTAAAGCCTCTTACTCCCCTACACTTCTTGTGTTTGTAGGCTATATATATATCTATTTTTTTTTTATTACATATTTTTTTTTACATTTTATGTATCTTAAACTTATTTTGTGATATGGTGTACAAAGTGTGACAAAAAAATGTATAATTGTATCTCAGTCGTCTTGATATGTAAATCTCCCAGTTATGAATATTTTTTTCCGTTGGTGATCAAAGCATTGAATTCAAATAAAAAACATTGACAGCCATT
>CM049799.1:3057404-3062404 GCA_027422405.1 Ptychobarbus kaznakovi
TGACTTTTTGCACCCTCAGATTCCAGATGTTCACATAGTTGCATCTCAGCCAAATATTGTCCTATCCTAACGAACCATACACTATTATTAATTCAGCTTTCAGAAGATGTATAAATCTCAATTAAAAAAAATGTACCCTTATGACTGGTTTTGTGGTGCATTGTCTCATTTTATTAAAATGCTCTTAACTTTTTGTAATGTAAACACATTGTATTTACTGAACTAAATACTTCACATAAAAGCAACACAACGTTGAAACGATGAGTTGTCGCTCTCAGGCCGGTCATGACTGAGTGAGAGGCAGGTTTCTGTCTGGTTTTGGGGTGATTTGTTACCTGTGTTGCGGATCTGTCCGGGGTTCAGTGGCGCTGCTTTAGGGCTGCGTCTCAGTCTGTTTACTTTCGACTTCATCTGCGTCAGTTTGGCGACTTCATTTCGCTCGTGTTGTTCCTGACTGCCTCTGCCCTCCATGCTGTAGAGCTACTCACAATGTCTGGAGTTAATATATCACCGAGTTGGTGTTATATTATCTGTGCTTTTCGCTGCCATCATGAAAGCCCGGATTTGTGTAAATTGTTCAAACTTTCCGCCAAATACGCAGTTCCTCCCAGGATTCATTGCGGCAACGTGCTAGAGGACGTCAGATGTGCGTAGCTGCTACGCAAGAGCGACGCATACAGCCTACACTTCTCTAACAACAAATATAGCTATTTAATTAAATAACTGAAAAAATAAGACCGTTTATTACATGATGATAAATAATCACATCGAGTGGTTGTTTCAAGTGAATTGTGCAGTGATTTTAAAATGTGCATGTCTACGTTTTCTTAACATAAAAATGTCAAATAATTAGTTACCCAAGTAATGAGCCAAGAGTGATTTTACTTTTACTTTTATACATTTAGCAGACCCTTTTATCCAAAGCTTCAGGCCAAAATTATTAGGCACAATGTAACAACAACAACAATGAAATAAGTAATAATAAGAATGATAATAATAATAGGAATAATAAATATTCTGCCAAGTAGGCCTAATGTAGTTCTGCATGCGAGGTCACATTTATTGTTATTCAAGTCATTTCTATAGGAATTTGTGTGATTTATGTGCAAAAGTTTTCTTTAAGCAGGGTTCGCAACATTCAGACAAAGTCTCTGCCTTGACCAACAGAAAATGTCTGGTTTGAAGTGATTTCTGTGTGAGCTGTGTTGTCAATTTAGCAATTTTGTTAATATATTTATGCCACTTTAGTGATGTCTTTCCAAAGAAAATCCCTAGTGACTTCTTGAACAAAACTTTTAATTTCCAAGACAAGAGTGTGACGTAAAAGCAACATTTAGAGAGCAAGCTTTAGTCACTTTCCATTGAAAGCAGGAGGTAACGTTGTGTATAAACTGTGCTTAACACATAATGACCTTTTTTGCCCATCATATTTCACCATTCACTACTTTATTATAATAGTACAATACTTTATACAGCAGGCTACTTTAAATGCATGGGTCAAATAAGATCTAATTTGACAATACTTGGATGATTTGCTCTATACTGAAAACACCAAATTTTGAAGCAGTTATGTTTTATTTTTTAAAAACGTTTGTTCGTAGTCACATTACATACGTATCGTCAAGTTATGGTTACTGCAGATGTTATTTCAGTCATGAAATGAAAAACCCTGTTATTAAAACTCAAGGCAACTCATGGAGAATTAGTTATCTGTGTTTCGACGTCACAAGCATCAAAAATATGACAAAATAGCCTGAAAATGTTGTGTGAGGGAGATACTGATCCTTGATTAATTTATGATTTTACATAGTAACAAAAGCAGCTATGGTATTTGAGCACAACTGTTGTTTTTCATACCAAACTCAAGTTTCTGAAAAGGTTGTAAGCCTGTGAGTGCACTTGGGAGAAGCCGTAGAGTGAATGCAGTGTGCTTTATTTGGTATTCATCATCACACTGACAGAAGCCTGGAGCTCTGCATGTCTGTGTCAGTGCAGGTCACATTATGTGTGTGTGCTTTTCTGAAACGAGCTGTGTCCAAATAATGCTTGATAGTGATCTCAGCTTCTCAGATCCTTTGTCCTATTGTACTGTTGGAGTGATTACATTATAGACATGTCATACTACAGCATGTGTCCACTCAGTCATGTAGTTATATGTTCATGTTTTGGGTTCTTGCTATGCTTTGCTTCGGTGTTATTTCAGGGTAATGTAACAGGAAATAGCTGCAGGAGCTGAACATTAATTTAAAGGCGCATGCGATCGACCTCTCAGAGGTTAAGTGGAAATGTTCATCCGTTTGATGTCATGCAAGCTATTTTGTTAAGAGAAAGATTGACGATTCATTAATCAGTAACCTTAACATTAAACTAATTATTGTTCAAACTTGTAGTCAGAATGAGTTGCCTTGAACCATAAAGAAAGGGGTTTTCAATCGTTTAGATGCCACGGACCCCTAAATATTGCCAACTTTTGCAAGGGACCCCCATCCTAAAATGTAAAAGACAGCTATATATTTGTTTTATGTATAAAGACCCAATTTACACTAATTTAACTGCTAAATATAATACCAATTTAATACACTATTGAATGTAAAATGTTGTTTACTACTATACTGTTAGATGTATTATTGATTATTAAATTTATTAAATTGTATTTTATTGTTTATTATTCATTTTATATATATTTTATTTATTTACGTACTTTAATTATAATTATATTACTATTTATTTATTTTTACACTTTTATGTATTTATCTAAACTTGAATTATAAAAAACTAATTTTAGTATAAAAATGTGGAGCTTTGTGTTTTTTGGTCCTTTTTGATATTTAAATGTAAATAAATGTAAATGTAACATTTTGTTTCTATTGAGTATTTTTCTTATTCTTGAGATTTTTTACTCACTAAATATAATATACTGTTACATTTATTTATTTATTCATTTTTACCTAATTCTATTGTTTATTTGTTTGTTTATTTAAATATAATTTATATTTATTTATTTATGTTTAATTAATCTATTTATTCATTGTAATCTTATTTTATTTGTTTATTCACCCTCATGTCATTCCAAACTCATATTTTCCTTCCTTTTCATGTTTATTTGCATTTTTGAACAGCAAAAATAATTTGAGTATAAAAGCTGGACCCCGTTTGTGGTGCTGTTGTGGTGGTTTTGGTGCTTTTTGGACATTGATTGATGTTTGATGGCCTGTCTTTGTATGTAAAAGAGCCGTATGTATGTTTTCACAAACCGATTTGGAATGACTTGAGAGTAAAAGTTTTTTTTGCTGAACTATGCCTTCAAGATCTGCTTCCAGAATCACCGTAGCCTTTCACCTGTATGATAAATGAAGACCATCTCGATGAATTATCAAAGCATGATATATTGAGGTTTGGCAGTTTAGCTGAGTTTCCTGTGAGCTCTGTCCATGTCAGAAGGGCCCTCACGGGTGAGTCTAATCAATAGAGCCAAGTCATTCTAAACAAGAGCAGACTGGGGATATATTATTTGATCTGACCCGTGGCTAATAAATCTCCCATGAACTGTTAAGCTGTCAGGCTGACATGTAGACGGAGGCCTGATTGACTGCCCTGTCACTGCTAAAGCTACCTCAACAGATTACTTGTGTTTATCAGGCCGGGCTGGGTACGTGTACACACACACACACACACACACTCACACACACACACGCACACACGCACGCACGCACACACACGCACCACACGCACACACACACACACACGCACACACACACACGCACGCACGCACAGACACACCACACACACACAAACACACACACACAACACACACACACACACACACACACACACACACACACACACACACACACACACACACACACACACACACACACACACACACACACACACACACACACACACACACACAGTCTGCACAGCTAGGCCTTTCATTTAACAAATGGCTGTTCTCCGAACAGTCAGTTATTGGGAAACTCTGTGATATACGGCCCTGTACCGCCGCCAGAGGCCGGTCCAGCTCCGGTTACCCGCGGCAGTCTGATGATGTCATCAGAAAAGGTACCTAACAACCCCTGGTTGGCCTTTTTTTGTGGTTAGGTCCTGATTAGAGGAGCTGATTGAATGTGTTTATATGTGTGTGTGAAATTGTGTAATCAGTCACAGGCCTGTCTTTGCTGTGGTTCTGCCGAGGGTCACACAGGGGTCGGCTGCTAACTGTACATACGCTGACCCATCAAACTGTTCACATCTCAGCCCGAGTCATTTTGAGAGGTTCGTTTCTCGCAAGCTTGTGATTTGACATTCTGATTTGCCCCTTAAGGTCCGTTCACACCAAGTACAATAACTATAATGATAACTATACATTATAGTTTTAGGATACGTTTACACAACACATTTTGCATACAGACCCCATTCACATGGATCCGCGAACACAACTGAAAAATGCTGTATTATGCGTGCCAGGCCAGTAGTTGGCGCATGCGCATGGCGTAATCATTTTCACAAATACATGTTTTTGCAAGACAATAACGATATTGTTTTCAAAAACGCGCATTGTGAAACTTATTTTCAAAAGTTTGTTTTCGTGACCCTCAAAATGCCATTTGTGCATTGAATGGCCAAAATGCAATAACTGAAAAAGGTGTCATGTAAACACCCCTTTCAATAACTGACTGAATTATATGAGGAGTACACAACTAACGATAACGACACAAATGAACGTTGTCCTTTGCTAAATGTAGTTTGCTGGTTGCAGAGCCGATCCTAGACTTCTGGGGGCCCTACGCAGAACGGGGGGGGGGGGGAGTGTGGTTGAGATGCATGAATGGATGCAATGCAGTTGTCTGGGTTTCACTTCGTCTTGAATCATCTTGAAATGATCATTCGAGCATTCATGTTTTCATAACCTCTGGCCAAACTCCAAAACGAACCCAAAATTAAAACATATTTTGGATTAAGGGGGCCCCCTGGTGTTTCGGGGGCCCTACGCAGCTTGC